>PVJI01024707.1:0-21541 GCA_004026765.1 Micronycteris hirsuta
TCTATTTCCTTCACCAGCTTTGGGAAATTCTCCATCATTATGTGTTCAAATAAGTTTTCAATTCCTTGGATTTCTTCTTCTCCTTCTGGCAGCCCTATGATCCGTATGTTGGGCCGTTTACAGATGTCCTGGAGGTTTCTGAGCCCCTCCTCCATTTTTTGAATTCTTGTTTCGTCATTCTTTTCTGGTTGGATGTTTTCTTCTTTCTGCTGGTCCACTCCGTTGATTTGAGTCCCAGTTTCCTTCTTATCCCTATTGGTTCCCTGCAGATCTCTCCTCATTTGTTCAAGCAATTTCGATAATTTTTCGTCGAATTCTGTGAGCATACTGATTACTAGGGTTTTAAACTGTGCATCTGATAGGTTGGCTATCTCTTGGTCAGTTAGTTCTGGAGCTTTGATCTGTTCCTTTCTTTGGGCCATTTTTTTTCCCTCAGTGGTGAGCCTGTTACTGTGAGGAGGGCGGAGCCTTGGGGTTCACCTGGGCAGGGAAACTCAGGGTCGCTGTGTTGTGACGTAGCCTGTGGGGGCGGGACCTGAGAGCACAATGGCGCCTGCTCCGCTCTCCGCACCCACACCGCCTCCTGCAAGCAATTCAAGCCCCTCTGTGCTGGCTCTGGGGGGTCTCTCTGGGGTCGGTGAACGGGCTGCACAGCTCCAATCCCCCGTGGGTCTCGCCAGTTAACTCTCCTGTGAGGCTGGTAGTTCCTCCCGCCACAGACTCCACCCCCACAGGTGCTCTCAATCTGCACCAATGGGTTGCGCCCTGCTTTCTCTCCCGGTCCGTCTGCCCGTGAATGCAGACCTGTCTGGTCTACCAGTCTCAACCCCGCTGGGTCCGGATGAGCCGGGCGCTGGCCGCGCTTAGGTCAGGCACTCCTGTCTCAGTGTGCTGCAGCCCCGCGGAAACCGCCCCTCCAACCGCGGTCCTGCCGTCTGCTCACCAGCTCACTGTGGTCTTGCTGTCTGCTCACCAGCTTGCCGCGGGGTTGCCTAGCGCTCTCCCTCCGCCCTGCTCCTCCCGGCTCACCAGACTGGATGAATGTATCTTTTTTAATTCCTTGGTTGTTGGGCTTCCTCTCAATTTGATTTTCTGTCAGATCTGGCTGTTTTTGGTTGGGTAAATTTCTGTTTTTTTCCTTGTTTTGTTGTGCGAGGAGGCACGGCGTATTCACCTATGCCGCCATATTGCCGGAAGTCCGGATCTCTCTTGATGGCCCTTTTTTGGAAGTCTATTTTGTCTGATATGAGTATTGCTACCCCAGCTCTTTTTTCTTGTCCGTTTGCTTGGAAAACTTGTTTCCATCCCTTCACTTTCAGTCTGTGTAAGTCTTTTGTCCTGAGGTGGGTCTCTTGTAGGCAGCATATGTGTGGATCGTGCTTTCTTATCCGTTCAGCTAGTCTATGTATTTTGATTGGAGCATTTAATCCATTTACGTTTAAGGTTATTATCGATAGGTACTTAATCATTGCCATTTTTTTTTTGTATCTGTGTTCCTTTCTCGCTTTTCCTTCCTTTCCTTAAAGCAATCCCTTTAGCATCTCTTGCAGAACTGGTTTGGTGGAGGTGTATTCTTTTAGACTTCTTTTGTCTGGGAAGCTTCTTATTTGGCCATCTATCTTGATTGAGAGCCTTGCTGGGTACAGTAGCCTTGGTTGCAGGCCTCTGGTTCTCATTACTTGGAATATTTCTTGCCATTCTCTTCTGTCTTGGAGTGTTTCCACTGAGAAGTCAGATGCTAACCTTATCGGGGCTCCCTTGTATGTTACTTCTTGTCTCTGCCTCGCTGCCTTTAAGATTCTTTGTCTTGGAATTTTGCCATTTTAATTATGATGTGTCTTGCAGTGTGCCTATTTGGGTTCCTTTTGATTGGGACTCCCTGTGTTTCCTGGATTTGTGTGACTTTCTCTCTCATCAGATTAGGGAAGTTTTCCATCATTATTTTTTCAAACACGTTTTCTATCCCTTGCTCTTCTTCTTCTCCCTCTTGTATCCCTATTATACGAATATTATTACGTTTCATGTTGTCCTGCATTTCCCTTAATACCTCTTCATTCTTTCTGAGTCTCTTTTCCTGTTCCTGCTCTTTTTGGGTGTTTTTTTTCTACCTTGTCTTCCAGCTCGCTGATCTGATCCTCTGCTTCATCGAGCCTGCTTTTGATTCCTTCTATTGTATTCTTCAGTTCAGATATTGTATTCTTCATTTCCTCTTGGCCCTTGTAGATAGTTTCTATTTCCTTTTTCATGTTGACATAGTTTGCAGTGAGGTCATTATAGTTTCCTCGTAGTTTCTCGAGATTCTCTGTGAGCTCATCAAGCTTCTTGAACTTCCTGATAACCAATGCTTTGAACTCACTATCTGACAGTTGGCTTGCCTCTGTTTCGTTTATCATTCTTTTTGGGGCTTCCTCCTTTCCTTTCATTTGGGAATTGTTTCTTTGTCTTCCCATTGTTTGTGAGACTCTTCTTGCTAGCCTCTGTTTCTTAAATTGATCTGTCAAGTTCTCTGGAGTAGCGAAGTTGATTTTTTGTCACTGTCTCTGTTTTTAGGGCTTACCCTTGTCTGGGTCTAGCTCTGTTCTCTTTTCAACTCCAGGTTTTAATGTCTCACCTGTGGATAAAGAAGAGAGGGGAAGGAAGAAGAAAAGAAAAAAAAAAGTCAAAAAATAAAATATAAAAATAAAAAATAAAAATAAAAAATAAGAAATAAAAAGAGGAGAAGACTAGGAATACTAAATGAATGGAAGGAAGTAGGAATTAAAAAAAATAAAGAAGGACAGACAGGAAAGATGGTGGGGAAAACAAACAAACAAACATACAAACAAACAAACAAAAAAACTTCTGCTGGCTGGCTTTAAAAGTATCCGGTCAGGTCTACTCCCCTGGTCCTCCTGTCTGTGTCAGGCATCTGATTGTTCAATTTCCCCTGTAATCTTGGTCACCAATCTTCATATATGCTGGAATACTGTTGAGTGTTCCTCAGAAAATCAGCTGGGTATTTCACTTGTGGGGAGGAGGGAGTGGACTCTGCTCCCCCCTATCTTGCCGCCTTTTTTTCCCTCGGTGTGCCTGTTACTTTAAGGGGCGGAGCTTTAGGTATTCACCAGGGCGGGGAAACCCACGTCGCTCTGTTGTGACGCTGTCTTTGGGGTGTGGGGTCACCCACGTCGTTGTGTTGTGAAGATCTCTGTGGGGGCGGGGTAGTCGCTGTGTTGTGACGCTGGGTGTGGGGGCGGGGCCGATCTGGATGAACGTGTTTTCTTTAACTCCTTGGTTGTCGGTCTCCACTCAGCTCAGTTTTCTGTCAGATCTGGCTGCCCTTGCCCTCTAAATTGCTTTTTTTTCCTCTTTTGGTTGTGCGAGGAGGAACAGTGCGTCCACCTACGCTGCCATCTTGGCCCTCTCCCAGAAGTCTCATTTATGTGTTAGCAAAAAATACCTATACCAAGGCATCCCAAGGGGAAAATTGCCCCATGTAACCCATGAGATAGTCTGACTGAAACAGTTTTTCCATCACTATGTGGATCAACTAGAGAGCAATACTATTCTTTAGTTCTTTTACAATTATTTTTGTCTTTCAGACATAAGCCATCTGTTTAAACAACGTGGAGGATGAATGCTCTTATTTGTATGTCTGTTTCCACAGAGTATATTTTAATTCATTCCAACAAGTTCTGGCTGAGTGCCTATGATGTTCCTAGCACCTTATGGAAGTGGGCATAGCAGTAGGTTCTAGTTCAAAAACAGCTCAAATACAGAGATAAAACTCTACTACAACCCACTACATGAGTTAAGAAATGGGTAATTTTACACCCTGCCATGTAACCTAGAAGTCTACTTTAGTATTGTGGAATATCATACGTATGTTACCTTAAGAACTTTTATTCATTAGATACCTTAAACATATTACAAAAATAAATTGCCAGCTTCAGTAAGATATTCTGCAATAATACACAATCTACAAAGAGTTGGTATCAAAATATACTAAAATTCTTACAAGTCAATAAGAATACCACAAATAATCCAAGACAAATATGGCCAGAAAACAAGAATAAGCATTTCATAGAAGAGAAAACATGTATGTACAATAGATGCATGAAGAAATACCATTAGTGATCAGGGAAATACAAATCAAGACCACATGAGATGCCATTTTACTGATAATTAAATGACCAGATGAAGAAAGCTGGTAATACTATTACCAAGTATGGAAGAGGATATGGATCCATAGGAATTCACATACATTACTATTAGGAGTGGAAATTGGTGCCATCTTGTTGAATTCCAACATGGTGTTATCTCCAAGAGTCAGAGATTCACATACTCCAGGACCCAGTGAAATCCTTGCACATGTCCAACATGACACATGTACTTGAATGGTCAGAGCACCACTGTGTACAAAGGCAAAAACCTGGAGACAACTCAAGTGCCCATTAAAGGCGAGTAAATGATTAAGCTGTGGTGTATTCATCAATGGAATGGGATGTAACAGTCAAACCCAGTGAACTACAATAGTATACAACAATATGGATGACTCTCAGCAACACAATCGTAAGTGAAAAAACTCCCCAGGTATTGCATAAGCATACTGTCCTTTTTATAAAGTTAAAAACAATCAACATAAAACAATAAAGTTTAGCATGTACAGCATGATGAATTTAGTTAATGATACTGTACTACATATTTGAAAGTTGCAAAGAGAGTAGATCTTAAAAGTTCTTATCACAGGAAAAAAATTTTGTGACTATGTGTAGTGATAGATGTTAACTAGACTTAGGGTGATTATTTCACAACATATACAAATATTGAATCATTCTGTTGTACACCTGAAACTAATACAATGTTACATGTCAATTATACTTCAGTTTAAAAGGACATATAGTCTTTTACTCTGTTTTGATATGCAATTGTACACACTTAAAAGAAAGGCAGAACTTACAAAACAACTCAATTGTTAAATGCCTCCTACAGTGTTAATAAAGTTTAGAAACAGGAAATTAAAGTATTTAAACAGAAATTATGGCATAGAGGGTGAGGTGGAAGGATGCAGAAGAGCAACAGTATAACATGCAGGTAGACACTGGCTGCTGTGAAGATCTTAGCTTTGGGTTTGTGTGGTGAATATGGGGATGGTTACTGTGGTATAAAATAACTAGCAAAACAAACATTAAGTGAGTCATGCAAGGGCCAATAACAACTGTGTCATGGAGCAAGGATTATAGTTAACCCAATACTATGCATCTGAGGTTCATAATAAAGGAAACAAACACCACTTGTTGAGGAGATAAACATAGAAAATGTAGAACAACTTTTAAATGTTTGAAAGAGATCATCTGTGTATTATTTTAAATCATCCTTTGTCTTGCTAGCTTCCATACAGTATGGAAACTGCTGCCCTGACATACACCAATGAACAATAGTTTCTGCTTTTAAGGAATTCATGGTTGGTAGAGAAGGTCAATAAGTGGGCAACTATAACAGAGGGAATCAAATGATCAGATAATAATAAAGAATTAAGAGACCATGGAGCATGGAACTATCCTGGTCATGGAGAAAGTAAGAAGGGGTAAAATCTAACTAGACTTAAAAGGAAAGGCTATTTGGCAGAAAAATCCCATGTGTAAATGAAGGTGGGACTATTGAGTTGCTGTAAGTTCTATTTGGCTGAAGCAGAGAGGTCGGGGAGCCCTGGAGAGAGAAGGATACCGCTTGGGAAGTAGACAGGGGCCTCATCATGAAGGGCTTTGTAAGCCATGCAATGGACTTGGGGCTTATCTCAAGAGCCACAGGAAGCCATCCAATAGTTTAAGGTAGGAAGTGACATGATTGTAGACTTTTTGCTTTACAAAGAGCAGTACTAGAGGCAGAAAGTATCTTTTAGATTAGGCAGAGGCTGATGCAGTTGTACAGGTGGGTCATAGTAGCGACTGAAAGGAATGGCAGCAGTTAGGATAGATAGAAGTAGGCAGATTAGGAAGTTATTGAGGTGGTATTGAAGTGGACTCAAAGAGTGTTTGGATACAGAGACCAAAATAAAAGGGGCAAGTCAAGAACCATGTCCACTTTGAGTACCGGAGAAATGATGGTGCCAGATGCTGAGAGTTGAGAAAATAGAAGAAAGAACATAAGTATGTTATACAATACATCCCATGTGGCCTGGCATTAGTTCAGCGTCTCACAGTTGATGAGATGAACCTGACATTGCTCAAAAAAAGCATGGCCCACAAGCTCGAGAAACAAATGAGATCCTATTCTTGTTTCCAAACACCTGGACTGAGTTGTTAAAGACACTGCAACAAGGTACCGTGAGAAGAATCTTTAAGTGAAAGTTTCCAGAATCCATGACATTATAAAAACTGTTTCACTTTATTTTGTAAGTAATTCCTGGGTTAGTTACTTGCACAGTATACAGTTTAGGAGTAATGCTATTTGTGACACTGATCTTGACATTATGAACTGAGGTCACAGTTCCTCTGAGATTATTGTCCTTTGTTTTAAAAGCAAAATAATTACCTAAATGAGTCTACTGGACAACAACTAGATAATAAAATCTTTTTGCGTCAGGTACAACACAAATCAGTTGTACACATTCCTTCCTTGCAGAGAGTGGGCCATAAACACAGGAAGGAAGCAACATTAATTTCCTACAGAATTATTGCCTAGATAAAATTTTTGATCAGTGGTAAAATAGGAATGCATGGGCCTATATCTTGTAAGAGTTTTGTGACATAGCCAGCACTGTGGTCATTTTTATAGCTAATTCTCCCAGAAACCTTTAAAGCAAGATGGCCATGGGAGTGACGCATTTCCAGGCTGTAAGAAATGTTGGCTCATTACATCCAGATCAGTCTCTGAAAGGTTACTGTTAATATTTGGCCTTGGGGAGAGGAGTTAATAAAGATCCATGATCATGGTACTCACATGCAGGCAGAAGGAACACTAAGAGAAATAGAAATAGTTTACATCATTTACAATAGCACATTAATATTAGTTACTAATGGTGTCAAATGGTACTAGACTTATTGGAGTGATCACTTCATAAGGTATGTAAATGTCTAATCACTATATTGCACATCCGAAGCTAATACAATATTGTATGTTAACTGTAATTGAAAAATAAATTTTAAAAAGCCCAAACTCATTGAATCAAATGTAAAAACAAATATTAGTTACCAATTGTCATGCAGCCAATGTGTATGTTTAATGTGGATGGTAATATTACAAAGATTTTAATAGGTAGTAGAATGGAATTTTGTGTCTGGGAGAGTGAAATCAAATCCTGACTTTGCCACTTAAGAAGCAATGTGACTGACCAAATTATTTAAACTCTCTAAATTTTAGTTTCTTCATTGATCAGTGGGGCAATATGCCTCTTCCTTGGTTTCGATGGGTTCAATGAGTTAACAGACACAAAGAATGTAGACCAGTTCCTGATGTATCATAAACATCCAACAAATGGAGATAATATAAATAAAGTAACATGAATATATACTAATGATTTGTAGCAGGCTATCTGTAGGGTGATATTAGACTTGAATACCTAGTATAACTAAAACATTGCGAAGATACTCCTTAAATTTGTGGATGGTTTGTTTCTTATCATGGTCTACAGAAAACATAATATCATATTCAATTGACTCTAGGATGTTCCTTTCTTTATTAACTATTTTATTGTTGTTCTATTACAGTTGTCCCAATTTTTCCCTCCTTTTGCTCTCTTTCACCCAGCACACCCCCACTCCCACAGTCAATCCCCACCCTGTTGTCCACATCCATAGGTCATTTATACATGCTCCTCAACTAGTCCCTTCCCCTTCTTCCCACCCTTGACTCCCTCCTCACTCCCTTCTGGTCACTGTCAGTCTGTTCCTTTTCTATGCCTCTGCTTCTGTTTTGTTCATTTGTTTTGTTCATTAGGTTCCTCTTGTAGGTGAGATCATATGGTATTTGTCTTTTACCGCCTGGCTTATTTCACTTAGCATAATATTCTCCAGTTCCATTCATGCTGTCCCAAAGGGTAGGAGCTCCTTCTTTCTTTCTGCTGTGTAGTATTCAATTGTGTAAATGTAGCACAGTTTTTTGATCCACTCATTTGCTGTTGAGCACTTCAGCTGTTTCCAGCACTTGGGTATTGTAAATAATGCTGAGATGAACATTGGGGTGCATAGGTTCTTTTGAATTGGTGTTTCAGGATTCTTAGGGTATAATCCCAGCAGTGAAAGGCTGGGTTAAAAGGCAGCTCCATTTTTGTTTTTTTGAAGAAATTCCATACCGTTTTCCACAGCGGCTGTATCAGTCTGCACTCCCACCAACAGTGCACTAGGGTTCCCTTTTCTCCACATCCTCACCAGCACTGTTTGTTGATTTGTTAATGATGGCCATTCTGACTGGTGTGAGGTAGTATCCCATTGTGGTTTTAATTTGCATAAAATGTAGTAAAAATAGCTTCTTCAATAGATGGTGTTGGGAGATCTAGATGGGTACATGCAAAAAAATGAAACTAGACCACCAACTTAAACCATACACCAGAATAAACTCAAGATGGACAAAAGACTTAAATATATGTTAAGGCACCATAAAAGCCCTAGAGGAAATCATAGGCAGTAAAATTTCAGATATCCTACACGGCGATATTTTTGCTGATATATCTCTTAGGGCAAGGAAAATAAAGGAAAAAGTAAACAAATGGGACTACATCAAATTAAAAAGCTTCTTCATGGATAACGAAAACATTAGCAAAATGAAAAGGGAACCAACCATATGGGAAAACATATTTGCCAATGATACCTTGGACAAGGGTTTGATCTCCAAAATATATAAAGAAGTCATATGCCTCAACACAAGGAAGACAAACAATCTAATTAAAAAATGGGCAAAGGGCCTGAATAGACACTTCTCCAAGGAGGACATACTGAGGGACCAGAGACATATGAAAGGATGCTCAATATCACTATCCCTCAGAGAGATGCAAATTAAGACATGCATTTTTAATATTTAGATCAGAGGCAGTGACTCTGTCAGCATATGTCAAAACTTGTGAAACAAGTAACAGCAGCCTAACAGAAAAATCCAGATCCAATAACGGAGCATTCTTTTAAGAAATGCTACATCAACAATGTTCTCATTGACGTGGAGGAAGACATTGTGAAAAGACAGACAATGATGATCCTTATCTGCAAAATGATTCAGAGGAACTAGATTCTAAATGGGAAGTTCTAGAAAATACCTCTTTCCATTTATGTTGTTTATGCTTTCCATTGTATATATGTGCAGCAGTAATATTAGATAAAATATATGTCTACTAGATACGTTTATTATATACAGCATTTTCAGATGAATATAAAATAAAAATTCTAGTGATAAAGAGTTGTGTCATAGTTCATCAGTCTTTTTCATTTTGGCACATTCATAATGGAACATCTCATAACTGATGATAACTTCGCTTTATGGAAATACAATAAATAAAAATTCATGGGCAGTCAAGATAATTTAGAGAGTTTGGAAAACTAAGTTGATATAGGCAGACCTACCGGCGTTCAAATCTTAGCTCCTCCATTTCCAGCTATGTTATCTTTGGACAAATACGCATCTCTCCAAGCCTCTGTAAAATGACAATTTTACCTAAATCATTAGGTAAATAAAATAATACAGGTAAAATATTTAACATCGTACTATGATAGTGCTTCAAGAGTGCAATAAATTATTGATATTATTGTTATTATGATAATAATCTATTGTTTTATTTAAAAAATTAAACTATTTCCATATACTTGTCACATCATATAATGGAAAGCTATGTGTTATATCAATTATCCACATAAAACAAAATTATGCATTAAAAATATTAACATACGTTATAAGTTAAGCTTCTGTATTTTTGTTTAAGTATAATATAAAAATTAATGTATGGATATTCACCAGATTTGACAGGTATATTTATAATAGTGTGGTTTAAAATGTAATGTAAGTACCCTACTCAAAATTTAAGTGAGATAAAGGATATGCAAAGACAGGTGGCCATCTTCTGTCTGAAACTGATAAACAGGAGGAATAAATGATTGTTGATCAAAAATGTCAGGCCATGCATACTAAGAATATATGGATGAAAAACATCATTGTCATCAATAGGGATTTCAAACATAAGGCTTAAACTGGGAGATTCAAAGACAGATACACTACCTACAACTGAACTGTTACATATATGAGCAATTCTGCAGAATGCTGTAAGGTGAATACTACTCATAGGCATTACTTCATTTAACAACAGTTAATGAGATGATAGTATGTTAAAGCTACATATACTCTTCTGAAGGTCTCCTTCATTGATTCTCAAATTTAGGAATCTTTTTAAATAAAAAAATAATTGTGGTTCTCTGGTGTTGACTTAAATTATTTTATTATAATGTTATTTAAATGTACACATATAAAACATATAAACAATTTTAAAGCAAATAGAATCAGAGAAAAATAAAAGGAAAATAAAGCCAACATAATTAAACTTGATTAAATTTGTTAAATGTAATTGCTAAGATTGTTTAGCTGAGACCCAGTAACAGCTTGCAACATGACTATGGTACTGACTAAACAGATTCCTTTACATTCTGCCTGCCTGCAATACCAAATTGGGTATGATGAGTCATTTTCCTGTCATTTTTCTCTACTTGAACTACAGTAAAATTTTACCCCTCACTTTCATGCATTTATTAAGTCTGTCTGTCTTCTCTTCCCTGTCACCTCTAATAAATATATGATTCCAATGCCTTCAGAAATCCAACTGCAGGTAAGCACACCATAACAGCTATCTGTTGCTTAGTAACAAAACCCACAAAACTCAGGAGCATAAGACACTAATAATCATGGTTTCTTTGGGTCAGAAGAGGCTTAGCTGGGTAGTTCTGGCTCGGGGTCTTTCATGTAATTGTAGTCAGATGCTGGCTGAGACTGGGTTCATCTCTGTCTTTATCACTCCCATGCATGATAACTGGTTTAGAAAGGCCTAAATAGTTGGAGCTCCTCTAGAAATTTCTGTGCAATCTTTCCATTTGGTCTCTACAGCATGATGGCTTAAGCCAGATTCTTACATGGTGGCTTCCCCAGGGCATGCTTCAGAGGGAGCTGGGTAGAAGTCATATCTCCTTTTCTAACCTCATCTTGGAGATCATGCAAGATCACTTTACCTCATTCCATTCATTAGAAGCAAGTTACTACATCTGGCCTACATTCAAAAGAAGGGAAATTAGACTTCACTTTTTGAAGGAAGGACTATTAGAGAATTCACAATATATTTAAAAACCTCCAGGTATTGAAATCATGTGGCTGCACTCAATTTTAAAACTTCATTTGCATGATTCAATATATGTTTCATCTCTTTTAAATCTCATAGGGAATTCACAGAACCCTAAGGAAAGGTAAGCCAACCCCCACTGGTCTGTGGACCCCAATTTGAGTAAAACTCAGTTATACACCAATTCAATGACTTGGAATGGAGTTTTCCTTAAGTCATGGCGTAGGAGATAATGGACTTAAAGAAATAAGAAGAGGGGAAAGGACAAACTGAGTATTTTGTCCTTGTGTGTTTTGTCCAAGCATGTTTTGTGAAATGGTGAAGCTGAAGAACTTGTATGCCTGATGACTTTATGTCTTTATAAATGCCTTTCCCACATATTGTAATGATGGTTAAGAGGCCCACTCTGTAAGTAGCTAGGACTTGGACTTGATGTCAGCATCTTGCAGTGTTCCTTCATTACTCAGGAACTACTATTCACTGTTAAACAAAACACTCTTTTATATACTGGGAATATGGGAGTGAGAATAATGCAGCCTCAGTCCACGGGGTTATTATGGGTATAGTGGGGAAGGCAGGCATTAAGATAATTATTATAAATGTAATAAATGCCACAGAAAAATCATAATGTTCCGTGGAGTTGCTAACTTAGTCTTGGGAGGTGGAACAGAGAATGACATGTAAGCTAACATCCAGAGAATGAGAAAGAGATCACTAGTGAAGGGGAGGTAGGTGGGGAGTTTTCTGGCCTTTCCTATATTTGCTTTCAACCACTGTTTATCTCTTGCTTCAAACATTATACAAGAAAATTGTGGCTACCACTGGAATAGGGCTACTTAACTGAGGGTGGGGGTTGTCCAATCAGAATTAAAGCTGGTTGCAGACACAGGAGCCCTTTAATTTCTGAATTAAATTGTGGAGAGGTCTAAGAGCTCTGAGGGAAGAAGGAGATAGTCTCAGCATGGTACAATTTGCTAACTTGTCTGGACATACTTTAGAATTTTAACAGCAGTGTATATGCGAAGGTGGTGCCCGTTGAATGACATGGTGTGTGACGTGGTGTGCATATGGAAATGTGCACAATGACTGTGTGCTGAAAGGACCTGGTGCTTCAGAGCTGGCTTTCAGGGCCCAGTCCTTTAACTCACTATGTGACTTGGAGAAGTCAGTTAATTACCTCAACCTCAGTTTCCCCATTAGGTTAAATGATGTTGAAACTTCCTTTCAGTCATAACATTCATTTTTATAGTTCTAAAGCTATAATCCAGGCAATATTTTTGTTCTTAACATACAAAATTTTAACATAAGGGAAAAATGGATACATTGGGGAATTACATTTGGTTATAAGGTAGTTGAAATCCTGGGAATTTAGTGGCCCATTTCATTGAGAGGTCCAGGAAATGTATTGACTTCAGGCTTGGTTAGTTCAAGTTGCTTAAATATTTTCATGAGGACTTGTTCTCTCTCCATCTTTCAGCTCTCTTATGTTCTATTTTGGCTTTATTTTCAAGGAGATTTTTCCTAAGTGGTGGTTAAGAAGTCCACTAGTAACTGGGCTTACATTTTATCAATTTCTCAACCCCTGCAGATGAAGAACACTTCTATTTCAAATCATGCCAACCAAACCCCAGGTGTCGTGTATCCAGCTTAAGTTATGAGTTTTTCTCTGAATTCCACTGAGGCCAAGGGACACAGTGCTCTGACTGGCCACAGACCATCCGCTTGAGACAAAAGGAAGTATTAAATTCAGACTTCACACATTAACAACAGGGGGAAGGTGGTTGACCCAAAGAAAACTGGAATGTTGTTCCCAAGAGAAGGCAGTCAAACCCAGCGGTCCCACTCCAGACAAGGATTTAGAATGAAGAAAACCATCAACACACATGTGCCTACAAAGGTTTATCTGGAATGTGAAGCAGCTGGAAAAAATGAGGCGTTAATCTTGATGAATCTTTTTGACGTGCCCTTTTCTTTAACAAAGTCCTGGAGGTTCGTTCATCCAACAAGACTTACCTCCGTTGAATTTTACTCTAAGTCTGGTGTTGAGCTAGAAGCTAAGCACAAGGAAAGAGCAGGACCCTCCTGAAACTCCTGGCCAGTGTCTGCCTGACTGAGAGCCGAAAAGTGCCACAACTCTATTATATTGCTCTCCAACAGGGATTTCTCTATTGTATCATTCTTTTCAAATAAACCATGGCTCTGCTTCTTTCCCTTTGAAAGCGGATGGCTCAGCCTCCAAGTGCCTTTGCTGGAAGGCATATTATGAAACAGGATGCACTGTTAGAAACACAGGTATGAAATCTGAACTGCATGGCCTCATATAAACCCCACCAGGTCTCTGTGGTCCCTTCGACAGGTGTAAGAACAAAAGGCCCATTGTCCTTAGGAGCCTATAGGATAAATAGAAAAAACATGTCCTTTCTGGTTAATCTGCTGATGATAAAGAGTATTGTTTTATCTCTTGCCATCTCCAGGGTTCCATGGGATGAGTTCTATTGTGACACAAAGTCTGCTTTGTTTTTCCAACTTAGTGAGATGTTTAAACTGACCTTTCATATATTCCTTGGTCATCACAACCTAAGCACTGAGTTGGTATTATGCACTGAGAGGATTGTCTTTTTGTTTTTCCACAAGGGCACTCATCTAAAGAGATGCCATGATGCTGAAAAACAGTGTGAGTCTCTTCTGCTTAAAATACCTTTTTTTTAAAAGCAGTTTTAAGTTTATAGAGAAATTGAGCAGAAAGTAAAGTTCCCATTTCCTCCCTCACCCTGCTCCCTGGCCCCAAGTTCTCCTATTATTCACATCTTGCATTAGTGTGTTAATGTGGGACAATTGTTATACTTGATGAGCCAATATTAATACATTATATTAACTAAAATGCATTGTCTACATTAGGGTTTACTTTTTACATTGTACATGTTTTTGGATTTTGACAAATGTATAATGACATGAATCCACTATTATAATATCTCACAGAGTAGTTTCACTGCCCTAACATTCTCCTGTTCTACTTATTCATCCCTCCCCTCCTGCCAATCCCTGATGATTTTACTATGTCCCTAGTTTTACCTTTTCCAGAATGTCAAATAGTGGGATTTACACAGTATGTTGTCTTTTTGGATTGGTGTCTTTTGCTTAGCAATGTGAATTTGAGGTTCTTTCTTGTCTTTTCATGGCTCGATAGCTCATTTCTTTTTAGTGCTGAAAAACTTCTGATTAATAACTAAAGCTTTCAGTGCACGAAAGTGGTACTGTTACCCCAGCCTCTCTTCCCCATTCATTGTCATTTTCATAATCATGAGAGATTACTAGTTATTACCTAAGTTTTAGAAAGGGGGCTTACTGTATGTTATTTGAAAGAATCAAATACAGAACAATTTCAAGTACTTTTTGTAAGGCTGAAGAAATAAAGAGCAAACTCTAACATTTCAATCACAGCCAAACTAGAGAAGGTCTGTTCAGGCTTCCAGCAACATTGGTACTTGTATTCTTAGCATTTTTGCCAAGAATAATTATATCCATATAATTAGTGTTTTCCCTAAAATAAGTGATTTCCTAATTTTGTTTCTTCTAGAAGCATCTGATGTCTTACTTACTTGATTAGTAACATTTGTTTTTAATACATGAATCAAACATTTTTTTCTTTATTTACATTTTTTTAAACAGAATCCACTTAGTTCACAATGAGAATGACAGAAGAGGAGTTCCCACTCGCTTCTTTGGTATTTGGTAGTCACACAGGCTACAGGCTTTCGAATGCCAGGGAGTGAGGTTAGTGTCCTAACTCTGCCCCTTACTACCTGTGTGTCTTTTAACAAGTCATTTCTCTTCTCTTGGCCTCAGTTTTCTCTTCAGTAAACCACAATCGTAAATTCTCCCTCGTAAGACTGTCAGGGGCATTGAAGGAGATAATCCATGGAAAGTATCCATGGAAAGCACAGTTTCAAAAACAAAAACTTCCTCAAACATCATCCCAGCCACACCAGGCAACTGGCCTATGTACAAAGGAAATGCTGAATACAGTGTAGATGCTCATTAAATTAGTCCTGACTGATCAAGGATGCCAAGGGAGGGAAAATCATATCACGTGGGTGCTTTGAGAGAACACAGTCCAGGAAGCTGACTTAATTGGGGTCAAGCATGATAGAAGAGATTAGGTGCCCTGTGCAATCTTATGGAAGCAAGGACACCACTTCCGGTAGCTTTTGTCTCTGCCTCTGCTGAGATCGGGCCACTGTTAATAACTCACGTTCTTCTCTTTTCCACCCTCAGATAGCTAATTTCCTGAGCAAGTACAAGCAAAATTGAAGGGCCTTAAGACTTTGATTAAATTTAGTTTTAAATCCTAGCTCTAGAAATCATCTCTCTTTGTGTCTATACACTGCGGAGATTCAGCTTCCCTCTCCACCTCCATAATCAGCAACCCCTGAGTCAGCAGAAGACAGAGACCAGCCCTGACTAATGGTCACAGGGTCTGGACCTCTGGCACAATGAAGATAACATCTTGACCTACGTTATGTTTCAGCTCCTGAGCCCTAAGGTGGAACAACCCCCTGACTCCTTTCCCATGAAACCAGACAGAGGGGCACTGGAATAGACTTCAGAGCTGTCCTTAAGACCCAAAGAAATGCTTCATTACCTTTACCTCACCTCCAACCAATCAGCTCCCAACACAACCCTGAACTCCCTAACCCATGGTGTCTTGTGATTTTCCCCTGTATAACCTATATCCTATATGCCATCAGGGAGTTCTGGCTTTTGAGCATTAGCTTCTTGTTCTCCTGGGTGATGCAATTCATGATAAAATAACCAGTCTCCCTCCACTGCAATTTTCAGTGTCTACTGTTTGGTTCTGCCAGCACCAGGTGGATGAATGCTTTCTGTTCTGTAACACTAGCTTTGGTAAGAAGATTAGTGGACAACCTGGTTTCCAGGTTTAATAAACAATTTTAGGTTGAAACTGGAGAGGACAGTATCATTCTGTCTCTCCTTCTTCTCCCCTCCCCTCCCATACACCTCAAATAAAACATATTATCTACTAATAGTTATTAAGATCCAAAGGAGCAAGAAATCTCAATCCCACACATTACAAGAGCTCACTATACTGCAGGCACCATTTTTTAAATCTTACTTTTCCTTTGTATTCACATTCATTATTTTGCAGAGGAAAACTCCCTTGCCAAAGCAAGGTAAATAAACTCAGACACATCCTGTGTCTCTTATATCTTTGTTTATCCATAAACTATAGATGAAAACCCACTAACCCATACTCAAGCAGTTATACAAAGGCCAAAGGAGATAGTACCTAAAATAACACCAAGATGGCTCTGTGTGGTGACATAGATAAAAATTAAAGATACCAATAGAAGGTGACCAACTGTCACAGTCAGGAATGGACTAAACTGTATAAAAAAGCACAGTGAAAAAACAGTAGAGAAATGGCAATATGCGAGGGTCTATAGAGTCAGGAAAAGCTAAAGCTCAGTGGTTAGGAACTCAGTAGTTGAGAGTGGGAATGAGAGTGAATCTAAAACCTGGTACCCCTTTTTTACCTTTAAATGGAGGACATTTAACTACTCTGAACCTTATTTTCCTTGTGTGTAACATGGGATAAATTACTATTCGCTTCAGAGGATTATTTTTTTGAAGGCTGGGTGAGATAAAAAATAAAAGTGCTTATAATGCTTGGCTCAGGTAGACATTCAATGAGACTTGCTGCTTTTCATATGTTAATAAGGACTGTGCATCAGAGGCACATAGTGAGCAGTGCTACCCCAATTTTGCCACATAAAAACTTTTATTCCAGGGCAACCTGTGAGGTTAATGTTCTGCAAAAAACAGTTTGAGAAATGCTGCCTTAAATAAATAAAACTAAGACTCTGGAGTGGGGAATGTCTATCTTGAACATCTTCATTAGAAAGTTAGTTTTAAAGTAATGCTTGTGGTTATTTCTATAACATTTTGGGCATTGAGTTTTGGGTCAGGAAGGCATTCCCAGTGCCATCCTCATTTCTCTGCAAAAAAAAAAAAAAATCAGGTTTCATTGATATCATACCTACTCACATAACAGTTTTGCTGAGACCCCAGTGAAAACAAGGATTGCCTGCCCAAATTAGTTGCAGGATGTATAAAGGAAAGCCTTCTCTTTTCACCTGTATACTGATAGAAGGCCTCAGTCTACCCTGCTAACATCTGCATCAGAATTTTTCTTGTGTCCCATGAACACAGAAGCCATGACCTGTCCGTTGGAGAGGCACTAGGAACCTAGAAGAAGCATGTTGGGCTTTTCTGGAGAAGAATAAACTGCATGCGGGGAATGGATGTTTTATGATCTGTTAGAGATGGATAATGCAAGGTGCAGACTTGCAGCTTGACTTGCTTGCTTTTTTCTTCTTTTTTTAAAGCAAGGAAGCTCAGCAATGAAACCTCCTCTGTTGAGGCAATCTCCCTTATAGACAGGATGACAAAAATACTTGATCCCTGTAAAGGAAGCCAGAGTCCCATGAGAAATACTGATCCCCCAGTATTTCTTATCCCCTAAGCAAATGGAGCAAGGGCCTCTAGGGCAACTCAGGCACCAGGCTCATGCATCATAGGTAATATTTGTCTTTTAGTTCACCATTCTCTTTCTTCTCCTTCCTGGCCAACATCAAGAAAATGAAAATCCTGGCACTAGCCAGGTACCGTAGTTGATTAGAGTGTTGTCCCAACACACCAAAGTTGCAAGTTTCATCCCCGGTCAGGGCACATACAAGAGTTAACCAATGAATGCATAAATTAGTGAAACAACAAATCGATGTTTCTCTTTCTCTCTAAAATCAATAAAAAGAAAAAAATCCCAAAATGGAAACTGAGTGTCTCCGGCACCATATTGGCCAGCAACCGAGTGGACTACTAAGGTGGGCTTCTAGATGTTTTCCAAAAGATTGAAAGAGTGTAACGGGGAGTAACATTGGAAATGAAAACAAAGATGCAACACAGAATCCAAACAATATGCATTGGTTTCCTTTCTCTTTCTCTGGTAGGCGATTCACATGCTTTGTCAATCATGGCAGTAACGGTGGGATTTGGAAGTGCCCCCACTAGGAATTGGCCATCAGCTGGCCAAGCAACCTAGTGAATAAAGAAGGAATTGGAGCTTGATGCCTCATATTCCCCAAATTGAGACAAGTATGATCTCCAGATCTAATTGATATCTGTCATAGGTAGGTCAGGGTTTGAGAGACGGAGAGACAAATTGATTCCAGTGTTGGAAGCAGAAATTTCTGTGAAGGGTTAGAGAACAACCTAGACGTTTTCATATTGTAAAATAAGAGAAGCAAAGCATTGAATTGGAAGTTGGGGAAAAAGATGTCATCTATCCCAACCTCACCCAGTTTAGCCTGGCATTCCAGCACTCTCTTCATTCCCTGGATGTGATTGCATTCCCCACACATCTCTCACCTTTTGTGGCCATTGGCGGTCAGTGGACCATCTTGGTGGTAAAACAAGAATTTATCTGTGGTCAGCAGACACAGGACCAAAACTGCAGGAAGAGCTGTGAAAAATGTTATCTTCTCTGTAAATTGGGCACAAACATTGGCTGGAATAACAAAAGAGCTAGTGTACTTCAACTCTCTAGCTGCAGGCCCTCACAAACATGTGAATAGGGGAACTGATGGGGCAGAAATGCAATAAAACCCCAGGCTCCCTCTTTCAGTCCTGAGTTGTGGTTTCTCTACTTCCTCCCATTGGGCAGCTTCAGTATGAATTGTTCCCAAAACCAACAGTAAAATTTAACCACTATTCCTTACAGGAAAAGAAGAAATCCTCATCTCTTTGGGGAATTTTCTTTTGGTGCAAGTCTTGCTGACTTTGGCATGCCTCTCATGCACACACAAGCTGTGGGGGTTTCCAGATGGTCCCTCTATGTAGACCAGGGCTCTCAACGAAGTGTGGTCCCTGGATGAGAAGGATAAGAATCATCTGAGAACTCTGTAAATACAAATTCTTGGTCTTTCACAGTCCTACTGAATCAGAAGCTCTGGGACTTGGGCCTAGCAATGTGTTTTAATGAGCCTCCAGGTGATTCCAATGCACACTTAATTTTGAGAACCATTGATAGAGGCTGATCATTTCTCCAGAATTACTCTCGTTTTTATGTCTGTGTGTTTAGTCCTTCCAGTCCCTCCATTTGGCACACTTCTTTCTTTTCTGCCTAGAAGGCTTTAAAGTCCTCAAAAAAATATCCTCTCTTATTTGTAAGTTTCCCTGACACCGTCTTCTCCACATAAGTAGAATTAATTGCCCTTTATTTGTGTTCTGACAGCACTTCCAGGAGCCACTAATATATTATATTACAATCATCATATATGCATTTTCCACACCAGGCTAAAAGGGCAGGAAAATGTCTAATTCAGCAAATATTTTGTACAAAATACTATTAGCCTATCATTGTGTTAGCTCTGGTAATGCCAAAATAAAATAATAAAAACTGTAGTTAAAAGGTGGGTTAGTGCCTCATTTGCCTACCTCATCATTCCATGCCAAATGAGATTTTAAATCTCTGGCTTAAAGTCTCATCTCTGACATGTGCTGGCTGTGTAACTTTGGGTAAGTTATTTAACTTCTTTGAATCTCATTCATAGTAAGGAAATGCTAATACTATGCACCTCAATGTTTATGAGATGATTAAATTAGAAGTATGTTTACAGCACTCAGCATACTACCTGCTTAGAATAGGGATTCAGTGAATGCTAGTTGTTATTGCTAATTATAATAATATTAGTATCATCATTATCCCATCACTGACAACTTACACTGTGCCTGGTACAGAGAATTTGAGCATACATGTTTGCTGAGATTTTTAAAAGATCAATGTTCTAGACTTAGCTACTATACTTCCTGGGGTACTTGACACTCATATGTGCAAATATGACTTTACAGAAAATGTTTCATAAGATATGCAAAAAGGAGCAGGGAAATTTTGTACTGCTTCCTTGAGTTGTCCAGTGCAAGGATTGATCAGTACTGAGATTCCTGATGGAATTATAGCAAAGTTGTTTGGTCAGTTCAACCCCCATCCACTCACACCACCTTACACTGTGATTGGTTCAGAAACTTGATTTCTCATTAGAATCACCTAGGAAGCTTTTAAAAACTCTGATGCCTGTGTCTAACTCCCAAATTGATTGATACGATGCATAAACTAGGCATCAGGACTCCTAGGTGATTCCAATGTGGAGCCACAGTTTCTGTCTACTGTGGCTCATGCTGAATAGTTAAGAAACTATAAAGGTCTTGCCATTTTTTCATAAAATTAAAGTATGGTGAGACTGCTGGTGGTGATGTGAGCATAGTAAAACAAATGAAGGGGCTACAGAAATGTGCTCAGTAAGTAATATAACATTCAATGTGGGTAGGAACTTCTGGAAAAGAATGGTGCCTAAATTAGGATGACGTTTATAGCAGCTGAACTGCCCTTAATTTTCAATTTAGTCTCTCGGTCTACACAGCTCTCCACTTGTGCCCTCACTTTGGGCAAACCAACTTCATCCGTCTAGAATGCCCCAATGAACTATAGAAGGATTGCTTCCATGTCAGCCTAGACTCATGTCTGAAACTCCCAACAGACATCTTGAGACCGCTGTTCTCTCCAGTACAATTTAGAGATTGTCTTATGCCTGGTGCTAAGAGCTCTGTGGTTAAGATTCCCTTTCCTGACTCCCCATCAATCTCCAAATATTTGCCTCTCCTCGACCTTGCTTTTCTGATAAAGTGCCCAAGTATGATGACAAGGGGCTGGCTTCTTGGGACAGGGTCCCAGTCTCACCAGAGCAAGCCTCCAAGTTTTTTTTTTTCTCTTGACTTTCAGACTATGTTTTATTTCCATCTTACTATAACATATTTTTCTCCCCCATGTGTTCTCTCCAGAACTCTAAAATGTCATTTTTTAAATTTTTTAACTATATTTTATTGATTATGCTGTTACAGTTGTCCCACTTTCCCCCCTTCTTGCCCCCCACCCTTTAGTTTTGTCCATAGGTCATACACATAAGTCCTTCTGCTTCTGCACTTCCTATACTATTCTTAACCTCCCCGTCTGTTGTCTACCTACCATTTATGCTACCTGTTCTGAGCCCCATTCCCACCCTCTCCCCCAACCACTCTCCTGTTGATGTTCCTCCATACCTTATATAACTCCCTTTAACATTTCATACAATAAAGACTGGGTGGTGATGAACTTCTTGAACTTGACCTTATCTGAGAAGCACT
>PVJI01024708.1:0-21557 GCA_004026765.1 Micronycteris hirsuta
AAGCTATCATTTAGAATGGAAGGGCAGATAAAGTGCTTCTCAGATAAGGTCAAGTTCAAGGAGTTCATCATCACCCAGCCTTTATTATATGAAATGTTAAAGGGATTTATATAAGGCATGGAGGGATATCAATAGAGGAGTGGTAGGGAGAGAGAGGGGGAAAAGGTGCAGAGAATAAATAGCATAAATGGTGGGTAGAAAACACACAGGGGGAGGTTAAGAATAGTATAGGAAATGTAGAAGACAAAGAACTGATGTGTATGACCTATGGACAAAAACTAAAGGGCAGGGATTGGGGGTTGGGATGGAGGGGAAGAAAGGAGGGGAATGGGACAACTGTAATAGCATAATCAATAAAATATATTTTCAAAAAATATTCCTTGAGCCCTACCACATGGTTAGTGGTGTGTATTAGAAAACTTTCACTCAGAGAAACCAAGACGCAGAAAGACTAGGTGACTTGCACACAGTCACATAGCCTAGTGAGTAGGTGTCTCAAGTGGTCAGGTCAGAACTGAAAGTCATAGTTGCATAACTACAGAGCTTGTGTTCATAACCAGGCCGGTATGCTGTGCTTCCATCATATGGGCTTGCTGGGGGTAGTGGGTGCAAGGTCGAGAAACCCTCTTCAAATAAGTATCTGAGCTGCCTTATAAAGCAGAATCAGAACCAGTGGATGAAACTGCATGGGGGTAAATTCTAACTCTTCATCAGGAAAATCTAATGCATTTAGTTGTCTGAAAAATGGCACACCTTCTCTTAGAGGTGGTGAGCTTTCTATCATTAAGGTGTTCAAAGAGTGGCCAGAAAATTACATAGCAGAAACGTTTGAGAGAACATCAGTGTTGGAAAAAATGGCCTTGAAAGTTCCTTTTATGCCAGGTATCTCAGTCATATATGCATTCTTCACAAACTTAAAAAAAAATGTAGGTTTTTCCTGGCTAGATAGCTCACATGGTTAGAGCATTATCCCGATATGCCAAGGTTGTGAGTTCAATTCTTGGTTAGGGCACATACAAGTAGCAACTAATGAATGTATAAATAAATGGAACAACAAATTGATATTTCCATATTCCTCTCTCACTATCTCTCCCTCCTTCTCTCTCTCTCTAAAATCAATAATTTTTTAAATGTAGATTTCTCCCCAATAACTTGCTTTTGTTCTTTTTCTCTCTGCCTCCACATTAGAATATAGGCTCAACAAGGAGGAATACTTTAAAAAAAAAAAAAGCTTGTACCTTTTTAAAGTGTTTAAGTTTACCATTATACGTCTAGTGACTAGCATAGTGCTCATTAACTACAACATATAGTGTGAACTCAGTTACTAAGTATTGAAAGATCGAAGTGGTGAACTCCAGCCAACAAATATATCCCATGTGAAAATCCACTTTCTGCATATATCATAGGTTGGAGAATGGTTGCAGCTCCTGCCACTGTCATTTCCGGTACTGACATAGTACCCTGTCTCCTTGCTAGGTGGCAGTCATGCAAGTTGAATTGACCGCCCTGCAACCCCAGCTCATGCAGACGTCTGAGGAGACTGCCAAGATGATGGTCAAAATTGAAGAGGAAACGAGAGAAGCTGACGCCAGGAAAGTCCTTGTACAGGCAGACAAGAAAGAAGCTGATGCTGCCGCCGCTGTGGCTCAAGAAATCAAGGTACAAAGAGCCAGAGGAAAGGGAGGGAGCCAGTGTTTTCTGGGTTTGTCCATTACCTCACTAGAGCTGACACAGTTCTGCAGAATATGTGTGGTCATGCCCATCCTGCAGATGAGAAAAGTGAGGCTTGAAAAGGGAGGTGGCTTTCCTAGCAGGGCACAGCTAGTAGGTGATAAGCAAGTCTTTCTGACACTTGGCTGTCTCCAGGAAGCACAATCACTTTTCAAATATTCTTTCTCTCATTCAGAGTCAAGGCCTACAAGACCCAATATGATCTAACCTCATCTCTTACGACTTTCCTCTTACTCACTGTTCTCTGGCCATACTGACCTCCAAGATGTTCCTTAAAAAACGCAAGGCACATTCCCACTGCAGGACCCTTGCACTGGCTCTTTCTCCTGCCTGGAATACTCTTCCCTCAGATTGGATATCTCTTTCTCCTCCATCATGGTTTTGATCAAGTGTGCCTGGCATGTCATAGGAGCAGAATTAACATTTGTTGAATGACAGATTGTAGAACCTAGAGGACTCCATCTGGAGGTCCTGGGACAGGCTTCTCCTACTTTTTCAGCTATTAAAAGAAAATCTGATTTACATTCATGTGATGTTACATATTTCTCAAAGCATTTTCAACTACACTATTCCATTGGAATGTCACAACTACCTTGGAAATAGGAAGGACAGGTAACAATATCTGAAAGTCAGCAACATTAAGGTTCACCACTGGATGAAACCACTTTCCAGAGCCACGTAGCTAGTTAATGGGGTTAGAATCCAAGGTTTATGGCACTTTGTTTAAGATACTTGTGCCTATGCTCCAAAGTAGCAGATAGAAAATTCTTTTGACCATTCTTCAAATAAAAGTTTGAACAAAAAGTAGCCTGTCTGGCTTCTAGGATAAATAACCAGACACTTTTTCTAAAAAATACAAGCCTTCCAGACTGGCTTCTCTCCCATGAGTCCTGAGACCTGGCCTCTCGTAGATTCCCTTGGATCTAATCCCTGGTCTCAGAGTCACACAATGAATGTGTGACACAGGTAGCAGGCCAGTGGAACCATAAAAAACAGTGACCACTGGACACCAAGAACCGTTTGTCACTTATTAACAAGATGATGATAATAACAGCTATTACGTACCAGCACTATGGTGGTTTCTCCTGCATTCCTTCATTTAACAAATATTTTTTGAACCCATGTGTACTGGCACTTTTCTAAGAAATAAAGAACCAGGAGTGAACAAGGCAGAGAAAATTTCTTCCCTCTTTGATACTGGAGTCTCCTCTACTTGGTCTGCATTACCTTGTCAATCCTGAGTCCCGCAAGGCAAGTGGTATCATTCCCAGTTTACAGATGAGGAAACCATGGTCTACCAGGTGGCTGAAGCAGGATTCCACCCAGAGCTCTCTCTGATTCCAAAGCTCCTGCATCTGACTGTTACTCCAGAAATTGCAAGCCGGCAGCTAGGGAGTACATACGAATTGTGACACACATGGGTTTTTTTAATTTTGGAATAATTATCAACTTTTAAAAGTCAAGAGGTTTCAAGTAATATTTGTAAAGTTTCAGCTTTTCTTAGAACAAAAATCAAGCTTTCTGGCAACACAAGACCTGTGTTTCTGGATGCAGCCATCAGTGGCATTAGCTTGCAGCTGCTGAGCGTGTCCCAGTTCACAAAGACCTTGTCCCACGCATGTATTGCTGGCCTGGCCCCAGAAGGTACATGAATTTGCAGCTCTTTAATGACTTTACTATAGAATCAGGTATATCAGGGCTCAATATTTGCTCTGTTTCCTCATCTGAAAAATGGGGATACTAAGAGTAAACATGTAATGTTTGTAGCATGTGTCCAGAACATAGTCAGAGCTTAATGACCATTATTAGCTATTCCCGCAAACAGTTCTTCTTTATGCTGTACCACGTGGACTTGTCTGTTTGATAAAACCAGCCTGTCACCACATGTAGGTACATAACAACCAGGATTCTGTTCTATAATGTCAGAGGGAACGTGATTACAGGTCCAGGAGGGACATAAAAGGCAGCATGAGCCTTACAAGGTAATAACCCACCACACTCATTCCTGGGCAATAAATTGCAACTTTGGGTTTTGTTATGAAGGATGAGGTCTAATGCTCTGTTGCCCTGTGCCCAGACCAGGAGTGACATCCTAGAGGTAAGTCATGAGAGGAAGAAATTGGCCAGGAGGAGAAGAAACCTGTGCTTGCTATGAGTTCCCCTGAGGCTTTTGTGTGGACCCAAATCTTTTCCTGAATCTCTCCAGACTACAGTACTTCTCCAGTACTGCTAATTTCCTCTGATGTCCTCACACCCCACATGGAGAGCACCCCGCATGGGGATCCACATTGGGATATGATGGGACTGGCTGATAAAGAATCAAGCCCCAACACTGGCTTCCCAAGTACAGCAATTGGGTTAAATTGATTGGTTCTTTTTAAGCTAATGAACCATTTTTTTTCCCTGAATGAGAATAATAAACAGTTCCAGAATTACTGCAGAGCTGGTTACATTTCATCAGTGTGCATTCTGTTTCATATCTGTCACACAGCCTTGCTAAACCACAGGGCTCATTTTTAATTATAATATTTTTAATCATAGAAACAAATGACTTAGCAGTAATAACACAAAGGAAAGCATTTTTAAGAAGTCAAATTGAACACCTTTTCAATTTTCCAAGTTTCCTTCCAGCCCCAGTCTATACCTGTAGACAGTTTTATGTTATAGCAGTCATAGCATAGTTGCAATTCACATCATGCTTTTTAAATGTTCTTAACATCCTATCACAAATGTTTTCCCAAAATATATAATAATTTTAACAATCATTTTATGTAGGTGTTTAATCCATCAAGTAGCCATTCCTCTGTTGAGCATTGAAGCTTCCTGCACTATTTTCAGTATTTCAAGGGTAAAAACCAGACTTTCTTAACAACTGCAAAGCAGAATCACTTTTGGAGTTTTTTTTTTTTTTTAAGATTTTACTTATTTATTTTTAGAGAGAGAGGAGAAGGGAGGGAGAAAGAGGGCAAATGAACCATCAATGTGTGGTTGCCTCTCATGTGCCCCCTAGTGGGGACATGGCCTGCATCCCAGGTACATGCCGTGACTGGGAATTGAACCAGCAACACTTTGGTTCTCAAGCCTGTACTCAGTCCATTGAGCTATACCAGTGGGGAACCTTTGTAGTTTTAAAATGCAGATGCACAGACCCCACCCAAACTGAATGAATCTGAATCTCTGGGTGTGAGGTCTGATGATGAGGACACCCCAAATGTTCCTCAGTTCCAGTGTTGGGAATCACTGTGACAGATAATCTAACAATTAGCATCTTTGAGTCACATGACAAACAAGCTTGCTGGAACCCAGGTGTTGTCCCCAAGGAAAGGGAGCAAGGTAACCAGGACACCAGGAGGCACAATGTGTATGGGCCCCTAACTGTCTGGTAGGTTCTAAAAGTGTGACACCGAACTACCGATAATGTGAAACCCGGGGCACCTGAGATGGTGGAAATTCACTGAGAATCCAAAGCTGTGGCTAAACCAATGCCTTTGGTGTCCTCTGCCACCAAACCCTTTCTGCATCTGCCCATGAGAAACAGCAGGGACCAGTTTCAGTTCTTCCTCTTGCCTCCCACTGAGGTGCACATCCTACCACTGAAATGGGGCAAACCGAGTCACCTGGGGGCTGAGCCATTATTTATACTGGGGATATCCAACATGGCTCATTTTTTGGGTGGAGGGTTGTTTGAATATAATGAAGCTAAATTAAACATTGCTATAAGTTTTTAATAAGAGCAGAAAACCTAAAATAAAGAATCCATGATACACACCTGTACATGTATACATGTGCACACACACATATAAGAAAGTGGGACCACCTATGTCTTGTTTGCCTATCACAGTAAACCTACAGGATATAGACTTCAACACTTGCTTCTTTGTTTCAGAATTAACGTTCTCTTGTGAAGCTTCACATTGCTCATGGCTGTGGTAATTCCTTGGGCTGGGGGACTAACAGGATTCACTGCATGAGGACCCAGGACCCCAGGGTTGGAACTTGGCTTCCTGAGACCCTGTGTTTGTTTGTTTGTTTGTTTGTTTGTTTGTTTGTTTGTTTTGGATTTAGCAATTGGAGCTCTAAGTAATCTATAAGACCCCTTCCTGTTCTAAAAGTTTTATAATGTTAAGCTTTCTTTTTTAAAAATTGAGGTATAATTCACAAAACATGAAGATTCACCCTTTCTGTGGTAAGCACACAGTGCAATATATAGATCTCATATCATAGAAATGTACATTTGAAATCTATGTGATACTATTAACCAAGTCACCCCAATAAATTTAATTAAAAAAAGATTCATCCTCTTTAATGATTTAATTCAGTGGGTTTTAGTATTTTCACAGAGTTGTATAACCATCAGCATTATATAATTCTAGAACATTTTCATCACCCCAAAAGGAAACTCGTCAGCAGTCACTCCCCATCCCTCTCCCCAGCCTCTAGCAACTACTAGCCTTCTTTGTGCTTTCATGGAATTTGTTTTCCTGCATATCTCATATAAATGAAGTCATGTGGCAGGTGAAATTTTGAGTGTGGCTTCTGTCATTTAGCATAATGTTTTCAAGGCTTATCTGTGTTATTACATGAATTAGTACTTCATTTTTATGGCTGAATAATATTTCATTGTGTTAATTTTGTTTTTAAATTAAGAAATAATGGAAAAAACATATACTGTCTCCTCCTAGATTTTACTACCCAGCTCCAATCTCTATCCCTGTTCTTTATTCTTAAATTCTGGCCTTAAATTCCACCCTACCCCCAAGCTTCACCCCATCCCTGACTCTACCCTTTCCTATCACTGAGCTGCAATACATCTGGACCTTCACCTCATTTCTGACCTTCCCCTATTCCTCACACCTTATTCTTCCCTAAACTTGCCCTGATTCTTTTCCCATCTGTCACTCACCCTTAAGCCTCATCCTTCATCTCTCAACCCATCCTTGATCAATGGGTATGAAGTCACCTACAACATATATCTCTCAGAAATTAGTTTTAAAAAACAAGGACTTGATAATTTTTTTAAGAACACAAACCAGGTAAATTCTTAAATGTCCAAGACATCCAAGCTGCGACCCCCAAGGGCCATTCAGGCCTTCCTGTGCACAGAGCTCCAGGTTGGGGCAGCTTCCTAGAAGAATGGACATCAGGATGATGCCTCTGCCAACTTCCCCAGCTTTCTCCAGGCACTGGCACTCATCCCTTTTGTTTCTGTGCTTCCCACAGAAAGAATGTGAGGGGGATCTGGCAGAGGCGATGCCAGCATTGGAGGCTGCACTGGCTGCACTTGACACCCTGAACCCCACGGACATCTCACTGGTGAAGTCAATGCAGAACCCCCCAGGCCCTGTCAAGCTGGTCATGGAGAGCATCTGTGTCATGAAAGGGCTGAGACCAGAGAGGAAGCCGGACCCCAGCGGCAGTGGTAACCCCCTTCAGCACCCCACCCTGCCCAGAGGACTGCATGGCTGCTCTACCCTGGCAGGAAGGGTGCCCAAGTCCCTGACCCCCACCCCACTCTAGGCCCACAGGCAGTGACTGGAATCTTAGAGGAAATGAGAAAGGCACCGGGATGTGCATGAGCACGGAAGAGCTCTCTTGAGTTTCTTCACCATCCCCCCTCCTCTCAATGAGTCAAGAAAATGCAGGTATCTGAGTCAAGGCCCCTGCCTGGAAATCATTACTAAAATGAAGGTCATGGAAACAAAGGGGCTGATGTGGAGGAAGCACACAAAGAGCAGTGTGTGGGTCAAAGGGAGAGAAAGAAACAGAAAGAGCTAGAGAGAGACAGACAGACAGAGAGATAACCAGAGAAAGAAAATGAGACAAAGAGCAACAGAGACTTATACTGAGAAGGAAATGGAGACCCAGGCGCCTAGATGCATATACACATGTGCATGCACATAGACACATGCACACACATGGACATGTTCGCACATACACACATGCACACACACATGCATAGATGTATATGCAGACACATGCACATGCACTGCATGTAGACATACATGCATGCACACATGAGCATAAACATGAAGATATAATGAACAGAGAGAGAGATCAGGAAAGAAAGATTAGAAGAGGGAGAGAGACAGAAGGACACAGAGAGAAAATGGGGTGGGAGAGACTTATGCACACAGTGATGGAGAAACAAGGGAAAGGCATGAAGGGTGTGGAGAGAAACAGACAAAAACAGAGACACAAAGGCTGACAGTGAGAGAGAAAGGGAGACAGACCAAGAGATACAGAGACACAGAGATACACAAACAAAGTGAGTGGGAAAAAGAGAGAGACAGAGACAAAGACACACCAGAGAGAAAGAGAGGTGAGGTGAGGCGGAACATGAGCTAGTAGAGAATAATTCATGGGGGAGAGAGAGGGCAGAGGGAGGTAGAGGCAGAATGGGAGGGGAAGTAGGGAGACAAGATTTCTGGGAAGAAAGGAATAGGGGAGGGAGGGAAGCTCCTTATGTAATTGAGCCTAGAAGCATTAATAGGTGACTATTCAAACTCCTTAAAAATCTGAATTAGATGTAGGATCTTATATCAAGATAGGTGTCCTGGAATTGAAAAGAATTTTGTCTTCTGCTTCCTACTGGTGAGAATTCCCTCCTCCCTGACTGCTTTCAGACCAAAAACCACATGAAGAAGATTCAGAATGGATTGGGAATGGACAAAAAGAGTGTGAACTTTATAGGAGAATCCTTTAGGGAAGTAGCTGAGGTGTGTTAAGTGGGTCTGAGCAAGGGTGAGCCAGCTAGCACTTCTCTACTCTGGCCATACCTACACTCACTGGGAGCATAAAGAATGCAGAAGCCCTGTGCCCACTTCCCTCCCTCTCCTAGAGATCCTTATTCCATTGGTCTGGGACATATCTAAGCATTAATTAATATTTTTTAAACACCTGTGTGGTTTGAAGATGCAGCCAGGGTTGAGAATGGTACACAAATCATGGCCAGGTCCCAAGAGTCAGTTCTCTTCTTGGTTCATTGATAATCCTCACAGGACCCATCATTTGCCTTTCCAGTTCAAAAAGAAAGCAAACTGTGTATATTGTTCACTTAGCCTGCAGAATTTAGCCAGTATATTGGGATGCAGCAAAGAACAATTGATTCATTTTGGGCATCTTTAATTTAAATGAAGCAAATTATTTTCCTAAATGTAAACAAACACCTTCATGGGAAATATTTGTTTGACTTCTGTGCTTGCATTAAGAACAGGACACATTTGACCTGTTGTACTTAATATTATATCTCAAGTACTACTTTTTTCGATGACCCAGACTTAGCAAATATTTACAGTGCCATGAACAAAAAAAGCCCCTAAACTTTCTTCAACAAGTCAACCTTTAAAAGGAGCACTTCCCGGGGATGAGGTTGGGGCTCACTCAGTTAGGCTCTGGTCAGCATGATGTTGGGTCCTGGATGGAACAGGGCCCTGCTCCATTTCTGGATAGGCCATGGTGGCTTCTGTCCACCTGCAAGCTTCTTTTCCCACCCTTGATTTCTCTCGTGCCTCTCTACTCACTCATAAAGAGGATTGTTTGGGTTCCATCCAAACCACCTCCCAGACTTGAAAAAGAATACTCAAGCCCTGGCTGTGTGGGTCAGTGGACTCAGTGCTGGCCTATAAACTGGGAGGTAGCCAATTCAATCACCAGTCAGGGTACATGCCTGGGTTGCAGGCCAGGTCCCCAGTTGGGGGCATGCAATAGGCAACCGATCAATGTATCTCTCACACATCGATGTTTAAAAAAAAAAATTTAAAACATTTGCCCATAGTTCCTTTGCCCTGTCCATCTATGCCTGGGATAAGGGCCAACATTCATTCGACACATACTTATTGATAACCGAATTTCAGGCACTATGCCAGAGTATAATAAACACAGCAGGGAGAGGTCACAGCTTTGAGGGAGAGGCTGACTATAAAAAATAAACAAAAAAATCACAGATTGCAGTAAATGCTATAAAGGGAATGGTTGTTTTGGCAGTTGAGATTAAACAAATGTTGGGGGAGTTATAGAGGGGACCACCTTAGTGAGGGACAACTAGGGAAACCTCTCTGTGGAGGGGTGGCTTTAAAAATGAGGAGTAGTCACTGCAAGGCCTAAAGTCTGGTCAGGAGCCAGTGAGTACCATTTCCAGCTCATGGTAGGGAAGCACTTGGGATCATAGAAGACCTGAAGGAAGGTCCTTCGTGACTGAAGTCCAGCGAGCAGGCAAAGAGGAGGTGGGCGAGGTCAGTGGGCCTCCCAAACCATGGTAAGGAGTTCAGACTTTTCTTTTTTTAATTTAGATTTTATATTTTTAAGCAGTTTTAGGTTCATATGAAAGAGATGTCCCATATTTCCCTGCCCCAACACATGCACAGCCTCCCCCATTATCAACATCCCCCACCACAGTAGTATATTTGTTACAATTGTCAAACCTAAACTAACACATTGTAATCACCCAAAGTCCATATTTACATGACATTCTGCTCTTGGTGTTGTACATTCTATGGATTTGGACAAATATATGACATATGTCTATCATTATGGTATTATACAGAGTATTTTCTCTGCCCTTAAAGGCCTCTGTAGGAGTTAGATTTTTTTTTTTTTTTTTTTTTTTTTTTTTTTTGGTGCCAGATCTGAGGAGTAGTCACTGCAAGGCTTTAAGTCTCAACCAGAAAGTCTTAATAATACTTTTATCTCTGTTTCTCATCCCAAACAGGTAAAATGATAGAAGATTACTGGGGAGTATCAAGAAAGATTCTTGGAGATCTGAAATTCTTGGAGAGTCTTAAGGCATATGACAAAGACAACATCCCCCCAGTGATCATGAAACGGATCCGAGAGAGGTTTATTGACCACCCAGATTTCCAGCCAGCTGCCATTAAAAATGTTTCATCTGCCTGTGAGGGTCTGTGCAAGTGGGTGAGGGCTATGGAAGTGTATGACCGTGTGGCCAAAGTGGTAGCTCCCAAGCGGGAGCGGCTGAAGGAAGCTGAGGGAAAGCTGGACATACAGATGCAGAAACTGAACCAGAAACAAGCAGAGCTGAAGCTGGTGGAAGACCGCCTCCATGCCCTGAATGATGATTTTGAAAAGATGAATACCAAGAAAAAGACCTTGGAAGAAAACATCGATATCTGCTCCCAAAAGCTGATCAGGGCAGAAAAGCTGATCAGTGGTCTTGGAGGAGAAAAGGACCGATGGACAGAAGCTGCCCGGCAGCTGGGGATCCGCTACAATAATCTGACAGGGGATATGTTACTGTCCTCGGGGACCGTGGCTTACCTGGGGGCCTTTACTGTGGATTATCGGGCCAAGTGCCAAAAGCAGTGGTTGGCCCAGTGTAATGATAAGCACGTCCCTGGCTCCAGTGTCTTCAGTCTCAGCAACACATTAGGGGATCCCATAAAAATCCGTGCCTGGCAGATCGCTGGGCTGCCAGTAGACTCCTTCTCCATTGACAACGGCATCATTGTGTCCAATTCCAGACGCTGGACCTTGATGATTGACCCCCAGGGGCAGGCCAATAAGTGGATCAAAAACATGGAGAAAGTGAATAGGCTGTCGGTCACCAGGTTCTCAGATGCCAACTATGTGAGAACACTGGAAAATGCTCTGCAGTTTGGCACCCCCGTCTTACTAGAAAACGTTGGAGAAGAGCTGGATGCCTTTATTGAACCCATCTTGCTCAAGTCCACATTCAAACAGCAAGGGGTTGAGTACATGAGGCTGGGCGAAAACATCATCGAATATTCCAAGGATTTTAAGTTATACATCACCACCCGTTTGAGAAACCCACATTACATCCCTGAAGTTGCCGTGAAGGTCTGCCTCCTCAACTTCATGATTACTCCCTTAGGTCTCCAAGACCAACTCCTTGGTATCGTAGCTGCCAAGGAGAAGCCAGAACTGGAAGAAAAAAAGAACAAGTTGATTGTAGAAAGTGCCAAGAACAAGAAGCAGCTAAAAGAAATTGAAGATAAGATCTTGGAGGTCCTCTCCTCGTCAGAGGGTAACATCCTTGAGGATGAGACAGCCGTCAAAGTTTTGTCCTCCTCCAAAGAACTGTCTGAAGACATTTCTGAGAAACAGGAAGTTGCTTCAGTGACAGAAACACAGATTGACGAGACTCGGATGGGCTACAAGCCAGTGGCTATCCACTCTGCCACCATCTTCTTTTGTATCTCTGACCTGGCCAACATTGAGCCGATGTACCAGTACTCCCTGACATGGTTCATAAACCTCTACGTGCACTCCCTGGCCCACAGCAGGAAGAGCGAAGAGCTGGAGCTGCGCATTGAGTACATCATTGAGTATTTCACCCTCAGTATCTACAACAATGTCTGCCGCTCTCTATTTGAGAAGGACAAGCTGCTTTTCTCCCTCCTCCTTACCATTGGCATCTTGAAAGAGAAAAAACAAATTAACGAAGAAGTTTGGTACTTTCTTCTAACTGGGGGCATTGCCCTGGACAACCCCTTCCCCAACCCAGTTACTGAATGGCTGTCTGAAAAGGCATGGGCGGAAGTGGTTCGTGCATCCATGTTGCCAAAACTGAAAGGCTTAATGGAACATTTGGAACAAAATGCTAATGAATGGAAGCTCATCTATGACGCGGTCTGGCCTCATGAGGAGAAGTTCCCTGGGTCTTGGAACTTCCTTCAAGGGTTGGAGAGGATGGTGATCCTTCGATGTTTGCGGCCTGACAAGATGATTCCAGCCATTCGAGAGTTCATTGCTGAACACATGGGCAACATGTACACTGAAGCCCCTACATTTGACCTGCAGGGTTCCTACAATGACTCCAGTTGTTGTACACCACTGATTTTTGTGTTGTCTCCTGGTGCAGATCCAATGGCGGGTAAGGGTCAAAATGTTGTGTGAATGACATAAAGAGCCCAGAACATGAATGAATGACAAATAGCATGTCCCTTGTAGCAAGGATCTCAAATTCAGATGACTTTCAAGGCTGAGCAGTTAATAGGCCAAGATGGGATTGGGCTACTAGAGATTTTTTTCCCACCAAAAGGGGCCACTGCTAGTCAGTGCCCACAATTGCACCATCATCTGTGAGCCATATCATCTAATTTTTCAAGAGAAATAAGAAATACAGAAATCACCCATTTTTACATCTTGATAATTCATTCATATTTTTTCTTAAAAATGGTATGAGGGCCAAGCTGGGGCTAGATTTTGCCTGGCTGCTAGTTTGTCACCTGTGTCTTAAATCATTTTTTCCATTGCTTCTCTCAGCTAGGCTCTTCTCTCTTTTAATTTTTGAATAATTAATACTGTTAAGTAAAAATTAAAAAATTAAACAATGCCAAAAGGTATAGGATTGTGGCTCAACTAGGGCTATTTTTCCCCCTCGAGGGACATTTGACAAAGTAGGAAAATACTTTTGATGTCACAACTAGGGGGTGCTACTGGCATCTAGTAGACAGAGGCAAAGGATGCTGCTAAACATCCCACAACACATAGGACAGCCCCCACTACAAAGGATCATTCAGCCCAGAGTGTCAGTAGTGCTGAGGTTAGGAAATTTTCATATAGAGCGAAAGGTACATCTTTCTCCTAATATTTCCAGGAATAACTACTATTACTAGTTTTTGTGTCTTTCTGGAAATCACTTTACTTATTAAAGGGTATGAGTTGTTGACAGGAATAGATTAGTTTTCTGTTGTGTTGAAATACCTCAAAGCTTTACTATTTTCTGTTGCTGAATGAAGAAAGAGTACCAGAAATGCAAATGACAAGGTTGACATGTTCTCCTGTGAAAGCTGAGGAGTTTGACACATATCCTGACCCAGATAGAAAGCCAGCACCCTGGCCCTCAAAGGAAGTCAGAGGAGGCAGCGGACATGAATTGGTACCCTTTCCAGGTTTCTATGCCAAAGTGTTATTGCCAAAGATCAGTTTATGACCCCTATGTTGTACCTTTGCTTTTTTTCTATATGTCCTTTATGTAGCACATTTAAGTAAGAGAAAGTAGCAGAAACCAGGAAAGGTAAAGAATAGAAATGGGGAAAAGGTCAGAATATGGTCTGTGAACTGATGTGTGCTGGCAGAGGACAAGACACACATCCAGTGGTGAACAACGGCACATTCCTTTCCTCTGCACTAGAGGCTTGGTCAGATTCAGCATGAATAACTTCTCAGGAAACTCCACAGGTCGGGAGGCATACACTGTCTGGTTGTCCTTATTTTTCTGATCAAGATAGATCAGTGGGCTCAAGCATTGTTCACCTGACCCAACTTCTGACTCCTTCACCACCTCCCTTATAAAGTTTCCCATCAGCCTTTCACTTAATGTAACAGTTCTCAGTCTTCACTGCACATGGGAATCACCTGGGAAGTTTAAAGAAAAATCTCGGTGCCTAGGCCATACCCTTGACCAATTAAATCAAAATCTTTGTGAGTAAGACCCAGGCATTGTGTTTCATAAGGCTTTTCAGGTAATTCCTATGTGCATCCAATATTGGAACCACTGACCTAATAGTTTTAGTGGCCTTAGCAAATCATTGCCCAGATTCATTATTTTATTAGAGGCTGAAAAATGGTGATATTTTAGTCCTGTCATTCTTTCCACATTTATTAGTTGAAACTCTCCTATAAAGAATTTTTTTAAAAAGAATTTTCTTTTGTCCACTCTGAATGTAGTTTGAAAAGAACAAGCTGAAAAGATGCTTAGTTCATTCTCTTTATTTATCAGCTTTCTAAATAATGAGTTCGAGCCCTATTAACTTCCAAAGTTAGTTAAGCAATAAGATATTTTTTGGTTCCATTGTGAATGCATGGATTTTAACATACTAGATGTTTCAAATATGGTGGTATTTTAATCTACTGCCATCAGTGTTCTTTTTGATGCTCAAATTATTCCATCACTGACCTGTGGGAGCACCTTTATGCCTGTATCCTTTTCATATAACCCAAGTAGCTTTAAATTTTTGATAGTTTCCTTGCTGTAGAGAGTCCATATATTCCAGGCTCACCTTGTACAAACATTTCTGCAAGGAACTCCAGTTCTCTTAGCAGCTCATGGTATTTGGAGGCCACAACCAGGGTGCTGGGGTGCCCGTTACTACTGGATGGATCCTTATTGGCAGATTGTACTGATTCTCTTTTTTATCCTCACCCAAGGACATACTTATTCATTTTAGAGAGAGGGGAAGGGAGGGAGAAAGAGAGGGAGAGAAACATATGCGAAAGAAAAACATTGATCTCAGTTGACTCTGGTACACATCCCATTTGGGGACCGAACCCACAACCTAGGCATGTGCCCTGACCAGGGATCGAACCTGCAACTTTTCTGTTTAAAAAAAATGACATCCAACCAACTGAGCCACAGCCAGGGCCACTAATTCTCTCTTTGTCTGTATCTAACTTGATGTTTTAATCAGTGCTTTGAGCTTTTGTCTTCAGTAACAATGTTTCTCATTTCTCAAAGTTTTGTTTCATTTCAAATCCATGTATTTTTTTATAGCACTCTGAATTTTATCAGCTCTGTGTTCCTTCTTTAATGATTTTTCAGATGTGTTTGTTATGCTCTTTTTCAGAGGCTACATTAATCTGCTAGAGCTTCCACAACAAATAACAAAGAATATGGTGGCTTAAACAACAGAAATGTATTTACTTCCAATTCTGGAAATTAGAAGTACAGATTTAAGGTGTTGGCAGGGTTGATTTCTTCTGAGGCCTCTCTCCTTCGCTTGTTCATGGCTGTCTTCTTTCTGTGTTTTCACATGGTCTCAATGAGTGTCCTAATCTCCTTTTTTTATAAGGACACCAGTCATATTGGATGAGGACATACCCTAATGACCTCATTTTAATTTAACTACCTCTTTAAAAACCGTATCTCCAAATACAGTCACATTCTGAGGTCCTGGGAATTAGGACTTCAAGATATAGATTTGGAGGGGTCAGAGTTCAGCCCACCACGGAGACCATATGTAATCTTTGAGTCCTCCTGTTTGTTGTACGTGCTGACTATCCCTGATAGTGATGTATTTTCTCAGGTACTTGGTGCTTTTTTATTGTGAATTGACAATCAGAAAGCTTGTGTTATTTTGTGAGAATGTCAAATACCTTGGGTTTAGGAATGCCCTAAAAGAACAACTTTACATATGCAAACAACAGTGCCCCAACAGTGCTTAAATTCTGGGTCAATTTTATAAGGGAAAGTTCTCAGTTTGGTAATCCCACACACAGATAAAGTTGTACCCCTCACTGCATTTGGCATAGGCTGCGTATTGATTTCTCACTGGAGAGTTTTAATTTTTTCCATCCAGGCTACAAGCTTTCCATCCAGGATGGACAAGCTTTCACATTGCTTCTTGAGTCAGTGACCAGATTTCTCACCTTCTCAACATAAAGGTGCAGTCCTTTGAGAATCCTAACTTTATTTTTAAGAAGTCTTAGTTCCAGAATGTCATCTCTTTTGAGTGCAAAGTTGTTATGCCCATCTCCCATAGACAAACTCCAACATTCAAACTGGTTAAATAAAGGATGGTATTTTACCAATGGTGAAATACTATGTAACCATGAGAAAGAATAAGGCCTTTATAAATGTACTGATGTTGAAAATTCTAAGTGAAAAAAGTAAATGTAGTATTCTACAATTCATGTAAGTATAAGAGCATGTATACATGATTTAAATGTATAAAGTATCTCTGGTAGGATTGACAAAACCTAGTAACATTGCTGCCTCTGAGAGAGAGGAAAATGAAAGAGACTTACTTGAAATTTCACTGTACAAACATTCTTTTTCCTAGTAAAATAAATTTCTAAAAATCCAGTCCCCAGTTCTTTGGTTCTGTGCTCACCTCTTTAGTTTTGATTTCCCTCTTTATTTTTGGCACATGGGAATTTCTCTTTCTTTCAAACTGTGATTTTTTTTCAGTTTGTATATATATTTTTTTAAATTCGAGAATGTCTGTGCATTCAGAGCAAAAGAGAAATCAATAGTATCTTCATTCTCCATCTTACCAGAAGTCTAAAGCTTCCCCAGAGACTTGTGTATTTTTCAATTAACAGAAGCCAGTGGGTTTCTTTCTGAGTCCAGAATTTTAGTGTAACCCCTCCTTTTGTGATGTTACTGTTAATGTGGTCTTAGCTGGCTTGTTCTCTTTTAAAAGACCCTTTTCTTTCTGATCTCAGGCTTGCTGAAGTTTGCTGAAGATCTTGGCATGGGAGGTGGCAAAACACAGATCATATCCCTTGGCCAAGGCCAAGGCCCTATTGCAGCCAAAATGATCAGCGCTGCCATCAAAGAAGGCACCTGGGTAGTCTTACAGAACTGCCATCTGGCCACAAGCTGGATGCCTCCTCTGGAGAAGATCTGTGAAGAGGTGATTGTTCCTGAGAACACCAACATCAGATTCAGGTGAGATGCTACCCCATCTCTGCCTGTCTCTGGGCCCCAGCTCGAGCCCCAGACAACATGCTGGTGGCAGGGAAGGCAAAGATGAATAAGACACAGTTCTGCCCTTAAGCAGTGTGGGGTCAATACATGGCTCTCCCAATACCCATGATGAGGATGGGCCAGGGGGTCTGTGGCCAGAAGGAATGTGTATTGTTTTGGGAATGGATTGTGACTCCCTCCTTATCTCTTTTTGGGAGCAGCTTCTTGACCTGTGACTGCTCCTTGGCATTTTTCTTCTGCACCTCCACACTGATGCAATGTAGCTCTGGGTCACACTTAGGTTTGTACAACCTGGACCTATGCTGCCTCTGTCTGGGACACCTTATAATGAGCCTCAGACTGGAGGAGGTGCAGTCTCTCTCGCACTGACCCACCACTGTCAGTGGCACTCCACTGTAATGTGAGTAATAAACAGTATGTCCACTTCAGCTAGCCTTTCGGGTGGTTTTTCTTGGAACATCATGAACACTTAAGTGGCTCCCTGTTTTGGAGCTCCTGTGTTACAGGAGCTCTCAGTCTAGCAGAAGGCAGCCCACAGGTGAATAATGCTCATGTTTTAAGAAGAAGCACAGAGTACAGAAAAGGAAAGGGCAAGTCAGGGAAGACCTGTAGAACTGACATTTACCTGGGGTTTTGAAAGATAGTACGAGTTTGCCAGGAAGGACATTCCAGCAGAGGGGACAGCATTTGCAAAAGCAAAGATGCATATTAAGGAAACACGGAGAAGTTATTCTATGACTCTGGGGCACATTCTGTGAGAAGTTGTTGAGGGTATGTGATAGGAAATGTATCTGGGAAGGGATATAAAATATCAGCAAATCTGATTTTAAAAAATTATTTCTCACTGGCACTACAGCCTCGACAGCACACCCGCCCCCTGGCCACAGTGGCCATACACCCGCCTCCACAGACAGCCTCAGCCAAGCTCCCACCTCTGACAGTGGGAGCGCAGCCAGGCACCTGCTCCCCCACCTCAGCAGCAGAGGCCAGGCATGCCCACACAGCCACTACAGCAGTGCATGCCCACCACCACCACCACAGCCAGAGTGGCATCCCTGCCCTGCTCCCCGCAGAGCAGGTGGAGGAAGGAGGAGGCACCCCACCCCCACCCCGCAAAGGAGAGCAGCAGGGCTCAGGAAGTTAGCAGTCTCCAGAAAGACTTAACTCAGTGGGAGAGCTCAAATACCCTGAAGAGATTTTGAGAGGGCCTAGCACCTAGGATAGCAAAAAGTGAGAAGGAGGTGTGTGAATTGCCCCTAATTGGTGCACCTCAAAAACAGCACAACTGGTGGACAGAAGGCTAAGGCTTGGCACAGAAGGGCACTGGAAGGCCCCAACACGAACTGAGGAACTGGGCTGGAGGCTGGGCAACTGTGAAGAGTGTGGCCCAGAACTGGCCCTAATCCTCACAAAACCATAGGAAGGCAGGAAAGTGAAACGCAAGCCTGCTGCAGCCAGGAAGACCAGCAGAACTCGCCTGGCCAGTTTAAAGTGAGCAGGAAGCTTTTCTTTATATATATATTTTTTGTTTTATTTTCTTACTTTTTTTCCCCCAAGTGAGACAATAAGACCTGGAGCTGTGAAAGGACCAGAGTCAGACCCAAAGAGGGATTACAAAGGTAATCCCAACAATTGAGAAACTGAGATGAATTTCACTTTGCTATTCCAGAGAACTTGCATGTTATTATTTATTTGTATTATTATTATTTTTCATTATTTTTACCTCTGTTATTTTAATAGTATTTTTTATTTCTCTCCTTTCTGTTTAGTTTTCTTTGTTTTATTTGTTTCTTTAATTACACTGTTTTACTGGTTTTCCTTGTTCTCTCTTTCATAGTGTATTTTTAATTTGCCTTCTTTCACTTCACTTGTGTTCCAATAGCACACTACTTTAGGTCATGTTCTTCCTATTCTTATTATTCAGATCATATAGACTCTGTTATATGAGTGTTGCTCCAGTATTATTGTAAAAATTATTGTTCCATACAATTGTAAATACTATACAGCACCCCTCCCAGATCTTAGCACATTTCACTGTCTTCCAGAACATTATTACTATTGTGATTAACTCTATTCTCTCGCACACTGCACCTATTTTCTATCCTTTAATCTCATTATATCTCAAAATCTGACCTCCTACAAGCTCTCTGTTTTCTAGATTCAACTCACAATCCCCCCTCTAACAAGATCTTGTCTTTTTTCCACCCTTTCTAAAAAGTGGCTAGTTGGTGAAATATCATGGTTAACACTATACTTATCCAAAGGATCTCCAATCTCTTCTCTAGGTGTTCCTACTTTAAATCCCATAGAATACATTCTCGTTGTCATAATCCATTTTGCTTTCCCTCTCCAACTGATCACATAAAAGAGTAGGTGTGAGCTATGAACACCAGTATACCTGCTGGAAGAGGAAACCCACCAACAAAGGAACCACCAACAGATAATAAAGGAAGATGGTGAAAGAGTAAGTGGAAGCCACCCTAACCTCCACCCAACACCAATCTGGAATTACAACTAAACGGTGGAGAAATTACCCAGAACAAAAAACTGCACACTAGTGAGAGAGAAGGCTCAAAACCCTGGACACACAGAAGAACCACCTTCAACATAACTTGTCCACACCTGAACAGCAGCATACAAGACGTGTTTGGTGGAGTGACCCTCAGTTAACCAGCTGGAGGGAAAGACCCACAAAAGAAAGACCCAAAAGCAATCAAAACCCAAATACATTCAGAGAGCCAAAATAAACAACAGCCCAAGAGCAGTAAGTTCAGGAGATCAAGGAGATTGCACCACTGAATCTCATAGGTCTCCTAGCATAGAAGTTCACACCACAAACCCAGGGGGTCAGAACAGATCAATTTAAGAAGCAGAGGCTAACGAGAAGAGTCTCACAAACAATGGGAAGATAAACAAATAAACCCCAAACAAAAGGAAAGGAGGAAGCCTCAGAAAGAATGATAAATGAAATAGAGGCAAGTCAACTATTTGATACTGAATTCAAAGCAATGGTTATAAGGAAGCTCAATGAGCTCACTGAGAATTACCAAAAACTGCAGGGAAACTATGATGAACTCACTACAAACTATATCAATATGAAAAAGGAAATAGAAACTATCAACAAGGGCCAAGGGGAAATGAAGAATACAATTTCTGAATTCAAAGACACAGTAGAAAGATTCAAAAACAGGCTAGATGAAGAAGAGGATTGAATCAGTGAGCTGGAGGACAAGGTGGAAAAAAAACCTAGAAAGAGCAAGAAAAGGAAAAAAGACTCAGAGAGAATAAAGAGGTATTAAGGGAATTTCAGGACAACAGAAACATATTAATATCCATATAATAGGGATACCAGAAGGTGAAGAAGAAGAGCAACAGATAAAAAACCTGCTTGAAAAAGTAATGATGGAAAAATTCCCAAATTTGATGAGAGAAAAAGTCACACAAATCCAGAAAACACAGAGAGTCCCAATCAAAAGGAACCCAAAGAGGCCCACTTCAAGACATATCATAAGTAAAATGGCAAAATTCCAAGACAAAGAAGAGAAGCTTAAAGGCAGCAAAGGATAAACAGGAAGTAAATATAAGGGAGCCCTGATAAGACTGGCAGCTGACTTCTCAATGGAAATGCTCCAATCCAAAAGGGATGGCAAAAAGTATTCCAATGAAAAACAAAGGCCTGCAACCAAGGCTATTCTATCCAACAAGGCTCTCAATTAAAATGGAAGACCAAATAAGGAGTTTCCCAGACAAAAGAAGCCTCAAAGAATACACCTCTTCCAAACCAGCTCTGCAAGAGGTGCTAAAGGGTCTGATTTAAGAAAAGGGAAAAAAATTTAAAAAAGCCCTAGCTAGAGTGGCTCAGTGGATTGAGTGCCGGACTACAAAGGAAAGAAAAGGAAATAAAAAAGGAATGAGAGGGAGAGGAACACAGGTACGAAGGAAATAAAATGGCAATGAATAAGTACCTATCAATAATAAACTTAAAGGTAAATGGATTAAATGCTCCAATCAAAAGATATGGAATTGATGAATGGACAGGAAAACATGACCCACACATATGCTGCCTACAAGAGACACCCTCAGAACAAAAGACCTACACAGAAAGTGAAGGGCTAGAAAGAAATACTCCAAGTAAATGCACGGGAAAAAAAGCCAGGGTAGCAATACTCGTATCAACAAAATAGACTTCAAAACAAGGGCCATAAAAAGAGACCCAGAAACCTTTGCACTCCTATGTTCATAGCAGCACAATTCACAATAGCCAAGTGCTGGAAACAACCTAAGTGCCCATCTACAAATGAATGGATCAAGAAACTATGGTACATTTACACAATGGAATTCTACGCAGCAGAGAGGAAGAAGGAGCTTATACCCTTTGCAACAGCATGGATGGAACTGGAGAGCATTATGCTAAGTG
>PVJI01024709.1:0-20977 GCA_004026765.1 Micronycteris hirsuta
AACACCTTTTATTATATTACAAATATTTTCCCACAGATCTAAGGGGTATCTTTGTCATAGAAAATGTCCATCTGACTTTGCATTTATTATTGGACTTTGTATTCTGTCCCATTAGTTTGTCTATTCAAAAGCCATTACCCACTGTTTAGATGATGTAGGTTTATAACACAATATATAGTTATGTTTGGTTGAGCTAGGTTCTATTTATTAATTTGCTTTTCCAGAATTCTGTTTTCATTGCTCATTTTAACAGGTGTACTGAAAATGAGTTTGATTTAGTTTTAAAATGTTGATATTTTAAACTGTATCATAATAAATTTATAAGTAACTTTGGGAAATTGACATCCTTATGATTTTTATCGAAGAATACGGTGTTACTTTCCAGTTGTTCAAGTGACTTTCATTGGACATCGTTTTAACATTTTGTTCACACAGTTCATGCACATTCTTGCTAAGGTAAATGTGAGGTATTTTATCTGTTTTGTTGCTATTGGTTCTTTTTGATTCTATCTTTAACTTACTGTTTCTATATACATATAAAGGATATTTATTTCTGCGTGTTATTCCCCCTCACTGTAATAAATTCTATTTTTTTAATCATTACATTGCTTTTCATGATTCATCAAGGTAAATAAGCTATCATACAATAATAATATTGTATTACTTTAGTTATGTAAAAACATGTAAAAATAGATAAGTCTTGAAAGACAATATGAAGAAATGAGGTAATGTGAGGAGGTAGAAAAATTTTGTTGGTGTTAAGTTCATTAATTATGAAATAAAATAGGAACTCTATGCTTACTTTAAACGAGTTCAGGGCTTGGATTCCTGGTCTTGCAGAAATCGGAAGTGTTTTGTAAGTGAAGTGGCGCCCCCTATAGGTTATCTGAGGAACTCACGACATGGCAAATGTGAGCATTTTCGATAAGGGAGATTTTAGATGGTGACTTTTGGAATGTAGGAAAGCAAGAGTATTTACTTGTAGTGAGGTTACAGACAGTTATTATATTAAGGAGTGACGTATGAGCAACGACAAGAAAGCCGTCATCCTGGGATGCCTGCAGCGCTTCACCACCGTGACTCCGTCTTCCCAGGTGTCCGGTCGCTCCCGCCTGCTGCTCTTGGGCAGGTGCCCGCGCAGCCTGGACGCCTCCACCGCGTCTCCGCCAGATGACGGGACCGTGAGCTCCATGAAGGCACGTTTGTCCCTCTCACCAGTGTGTGTCCTGTATTACTCACGAGACGCCCGTCCCCACGCCTGACACCAGCAAATGCTTCTTCACACGCACTTAGCGAGTGAACGCGCTCCCTTCCCGGCGGAGGCCACACTCCCGTCCGCGTTCTCTGCGTCTGGGTGGGGCCGCACCTGCCGGGCGCTGCGATCGGCCTCCCTGAGGTCCCGACGGTCCTGACGGTCCCGCTTCTCAGACCCAGCCTGTCCCCTCTCGGCCTGCCCTTCGGTTCTCTTCGCTCCCAGTGGCCGCAGGACCGGGACGCGCCGGCAGACGAGCCAGCGTGGGTGGAGGGGCGTCGGCGGGGCCGCGGGGGCGAAGGTCTTTGGGAGCAGAGCGGAGCGGGGCGCGCGAGATGCGGGCCCCGGAACTTCGAGAACTTGGGGAGCAGGAGTGACCAGAATGCTGCCGGGAGAGGCCCGGAGGGGCCGGAGAGGGGTGCTAGGATGGCGGAGGCGCAGGCGGATGCGATCCCGGCGGGTCCGGGTTCGGAGTTCGGGAGACGAAGCTCCGGGGAGGAGGGGAGGGCTGCTCGTGTCTGGAAAGAGGACTGGACCCCGGTGCGTGGTGCTGGGAAGTGGCGGGCACCGGAGAGGGTGGACCCGAGCCGTCTGGGGGAGGTTTGAACGGGTTATGTTGGGGGCGGCAGAGGGTAGGGCCCGCACGGAATTCGGGTGGGAGGGAGAGCAGGGAGGTTTGGAGACGAGGACCTGCGTGCAGGCAGAGGTGCCGCAGACCATAAGGGACTCCAGGAGGGTTTGGGGGGAGAGCGATGGGGTGGGAGACGGACACGGGCCGCGCGCCCACACAGCTTTGGGGGGCGGGGGGCCCTCTCCCCCGTGGGAAGGAAAGGAGAGCGCACTGGAGCGGCCTCACGGCGAACAACGCTGCGCGCCCGGCCTGCAGCCTCTCACGGGCGGGCGCGGTGCGGCGTGGGTCCGGGGGTTTGCGGAGCCGGAGCGGGCTGAGGGTTCACGTGGATGCGCTCTCCGAGACCGCCTAGCTCACCCCTCTCTTACCTGGTTATTATCTAATTTTTCAGCGAGGGGGCCTACCCCCCATTCACAAGACCCCAAGGTGATGAGACAGCACCCCAGACTACCCCACGTTGGACCTCCCACACTCTCTGGGACCCTGGCTGATGTCGGAAGACCAGGTGTCCTCTCAGGTTGGGCCTCTCCTCCTGCTCACAACAGCCAGCACTGATGCGGAACCACGGCTTCCTCTCCCTTGCGGGGCTTCTTCCTGCAATCCTGGAACCCAGGGCTGAAGTGACAGGACCCCCATCTCTCTCCCAGAAGCCCCTGTTCCCGCACCCACAGCGCACAGGTGATGGGACAGGACCCGTCACACTCACAGGCGGGATTGCCCCCGCTGTCATGGACCCAGAGCTTCTGTGCACCTTGTAATCACAGGGCCAGTGTGGCATAGCCCTGTACACTCAGAACTGGGCTGTCTTCAGGCACCCAGGACCCAGAGCTGAAGTGACAGGTCCCCTTGCTCTCTCAAGTCAGACCCTTGCCCAGTCACCAGGCTCAAAGGTGGAGGGTCAGGACACTTACATTTCGCAGGGAGGGACCTTTCTCAACCCTCACAGGACACAGGTGTGTAGTAAAAGGACACTCCTGTCTTTTGTGTGGTCCTCTCCATACTCAAGTGGCCCAGGTCTGAGGTCACAGCACCCTTATACTCTCAGGTGGGGCCCCTCCCCTTGTTCATAAGACCCAGAACTGACCTGACACGACCTCTTGTGCTCTCTGGGGAGGACCCAGAGCTTATGTCGTGGGTCTCCATCCTCTCTTAGGTAAGAGTACTTCTCCCAGCAGTCAGAGGACCCAGGGCTGACTTGGCAGCACCTCTGCTCTCTCGGAGTGGGACCTTTTTTCACACTCTGCTGCACACCGCCATCTAGTGTGCATTTTTGGAATAGCATCTGAGTTGAGGCCAGCAGAAAATGCTCTCTTTTGTTGCCACCTTGTGGACATCTTGGGAATAGCACCCTTTTGGTAGCATCTGCTCCTATCATTTTGCAAGGTCTCTTTGAAGCTCCACTGCCCCTTACACCATCATGGCCTCAGAACGTTTTATGTGCCCAAGTTCCCATTCTATCCCTAATGCTCTTCTGCATGTGGGGTTCCTGACTCTCTCTCATGCGAGTGAGGTTCCTGTGCCCACGTATGTCTCAAATTTGGTGGTTTCATTTGCTAATCTGTGTCATGCCTGTTGGATTATTAGACCAGCCCTAAGATTCTTGAGGTTAGAAGAAGGATTGTTTCTCCACCAGGTAAGCATGTAACAGGAATATTATAACTTTTGTTAGGAATATAGTAAACATTGTAATAGGAACAAGCCCAGAGGGCATGCTGTGACCCCTGGCGAAATGTTAGTGAAATTTGCCCTGCTCGTAAACTTGTAACCTGTAACTAACCCTTCGTAGTTTCTCTGTATCCTGCAGTTCCGACCTAATTGCTTAAGTGTGCTTTTGATCTGCAGCCTTGCTTTGATTTGTAACCCTGTGCCTGGCAGGAAGGACAGCCAAATGTAGCCACTAAAACTTCCTACTGGGTCGTTATCTAGGGATGCAGATGTGGGAACTGCTATCTGAGGATGACTCATGACACCTCAAGTGATATATTCTTCTGTATTTCCAGGGAACTTTGAAACTTTATCTTTTCCTTGTAACAAGCTTTATAGGACTTACTTGTAACTTGACTCCCAAATGCTATGTGCCTCTAGAATGTATATAAACTAGCTCTTGTCTTTGTTCGGAGCCCAGAATTTGGAGCCTGCACACTCCTCTGGAACTGCGCGCGTAATAAAGGTCTGTGATCCATACCTCTCAGGTGTTTGGCCGCTTCAATTCTCCGTAACAAGCAAGCAGTCAGATATTTACTAGGAGGTAAATTTGGGGAGTACATATACATCAACATTTACTTAAGTAAGATGTAACAATGTAACTAAAGTAACTTATTCTCAAAGCTGAATGTCAATTAAATATGGAGCAATTTAGCTTGTGGACATAAAACTTCTATTTACAGTTTCAGAGGCGGTCGTGAAGAAAGCCAACATTTTGCACTTGGCATGTTGATTTTAAACTGGCTGTTAAGAAACAGAAGACAGAAATTAGTAAGGATTGTCATCTCATTTCTTCCTAAGAGGTTTAGTTGCCACAGTTTGGTTTAGGAAGAGAGTTTTAGCACAATCACCTCAGCTTTAGACAGTAATACTTCTAGCAAGAGGTCGATAAACCCTCTTACCGTACTCCTTGTGTCTTGAAGTTTTTGGGGTTGGCTACCAAATGATAGGGGATTCAAGAGTTGGAAAATTTCAGTTTAAGGTAAAAAGTTATAAACCTGGCAAGTAATGTTTATGTTTAAACCTCTGTTTCAGAAAACTGCAGATAAGGCTCATCCTGGGAAAACAGCCAACCACCTGGGACACTGTTAATCATTACTGCCCGGGGACAACTAGAAGCATCTGGGCCTTTGTGAGACAGACTACCACCTGCCCCTGGGAACAGCTAACTGCCCAGGACAGGAATATTCTGGTGCCGCTCACCTAATCCCCTGGACTTCAAAGCTCTTACTGACCTGCTTATCCCCTGGTATAAAAATGCTGGCCTGGACAAAGAAAGGGGAAGATGGTCTGTAAGGGTATAAACCCGCCATCTTCTCAGATCACTGGCCATCAAATAAAGCGCCTATAAAGATTCGATCACTGTCATTGCTTATTGGGTTTAGTAGTGACAGGCAGCCCGAATGGCTGTCTGTTTTCTGGTTACAGTATCACAGTGGGATTCAGTCTCTTACGTCGACAGATCTCCCTTTGCCTCCTGAACTTTTCCAGATGTCTTCTCAGCCTAGGACATTTCTCCCCAGTATTTGCAAAATGGCTGGCAGTTTTTTGTTCTTTAAGTTTCAGCTTCCATGCTGCCTGTTTTAAGAAAGGCAGCTTTTCAGATCTAGGATGCAAAGGGACATGCTGTTTGTATTCTAATGGACTCTTCAGGATACAGAGAAGGATTTCTCATTCCCAGCACCGTGGTGGATCTTTTTGGCCACATAATCCATTCTCCTGGGGGATTGTCCTCTGCACTGTAGGTGCTTTTTAGCATCCAATACCTCTATTCACTGCACACAATAACACCTTCACTTCCCCTCCCCTCAGGACAATCTAAAATGGCTCAGTACTTTGCCTAAACTCCCCTTGGGGACAAAAATTACCTTTCGTTGAGAACCACTGAGTTTGAAGCCTTTAGCATTTTTGAAAACAGATCAATCTTGCTCTGGTATGCAGTGTTTTTAATATTTTTCTATGCTAATTATTTTCCAACTCTGACTGTGATTTATTTTGAGAAGTTATTTAAAAGTGTATTTTAAAACATGTAAATGTAGGGACTTTCTAGTTACCTTGGGACTTGTTTCCAGATTAATGACAAAGAGCAATAATCATAGTTTATGAGACATTTGTTGGAACCTGCTTTATAGCTTAATGTAGTTGTTACGGAAAGACTCACACGCACCAAGTTTGTGACAGGAAACGACACTTTATCTGTGCACGGTCTCAGAGGGAAATCCCCAAATTCTGAGCAACGAGACAAAGACCAGAGCTAGTTTTTATACATTTCAAAGGTTGCAGAGTTACACGTTACTTGGGTGTCATGTGACAAGCAAGTCTTACAGAGAAAGAAAGCTTGTTATAGGGAAAAAGATAAAGGTTCAAAGTTCCCTGGAAATACAGAGGGGCGGAGATCACTTGAGATGAGCAAACAGAGCCATCTCCAGACAGCAATTCCTACATCTGCATTCCTAGATAAGACCTAGTGGGGAGGAGGCTATTCTTCCTGCCAGACACAAGATTGCAAAGCACTAAGCGACTGGCTAGGCATTGCAGGATACAAAGAAACTACAAAGGGTTAGATACATTTTTACAAGTAGGTTACATTTTTACAAGTAGGGCAAATTTCATTTTTACAAGTTACATTTTTACAAGTAGGGCAAATTTCACTAACATTTGGCCAGGGGTCACAGCATGCCCTCTGGGCTTGTTCCTATTACAATGCTTCTATAAAACTTACAATATTCCTAGTAAAAACTCACAACATAGTCAGTTTTTAAAAAGTTCCAAGTGTTCCAAGTCCCAAGATTACTAGGCTTATAACTTTTTACCTTAAACTAAAATTTTCCAACTCTTGAGTCCCCTCTCATTAGCAGTTTTTTCCCATAGTTACAAGTCTAGTAATGTATATGTTAAAGCTTTTGTTTCAGAAACTACAGATAAGTCCCATCCTGGCTCCTGGGGCACTGCTTAAGATTACCGCCTGGGGACAAGTTGAAGGCATCTGGACCTTTGTGTTCCAGGGAGAGACAGCTGACCACTGCCCCTGGGAGGAGCTAACTGCCCAGGACAGGAATGTTGTAGCTTCTTTCACCTAATCCTCCCTGAATTTCAAAGCCCTCACCGCACCTTGTTTATTCCCTGTTATAAACAGTCTGGCCAGGAAAGAGAAGGGAAGATGGTCTGTAGGGTATGAACCCACTATCTTCTTGGATCGCCAGCCATCTGAATAAAGTGCCCATAAAGATTCAATTGCTGTCATTGCTTATTGGGTTTCGTAGTGACTGGCAGCCTGAACACCGGTGTCTTTTCCCATTTCACTATAATTTTATGCATATATACCTGCATATATACTATGTCGATGTGCACATTTTTGTCTACTTTCTCTAGATTTCATTCACCATTTTAGGTTCCTAATATGGGTACAAAAATTGTAAATTTTCAGCTTTTATTTCTGATAATGTGCATTTAACGGTGAAGATTTTTTCATAAGTTTTGGTATGTACTATCTCTATCACCATTCATTTTCAATTGTTTTGTAAATGAAATTGTGTTTTATTTTTTAGATTGTTTATGAGTGTATTACATAACTACCAAATACAAGGACTTTCCAGAGTCCCATTTGTAGTGAATTCTGGCTGAAGTGCAATGAGAGCACTTAAGAAACATTGTACATAATTTCAATGCCGCGATGCTTGTTAAAACTGGCTTTCTATTGGCTTGGCCAAATGATAAAAACTTTTGGGAAGATGGAATTATGAAGATGCCTGAAAGATTGCAGAAAGCGGTGGAACAGAACAGTGAATACATTGTTCAATAAAGTTATTGTCGAAAACAAAAACGTCTCTTCCATTGTGTCTTTACCTAAAAACCGGTTGAACCTTTTGGCCAAGCAAATAGTACAGTGTTTGAAGTGTGCATCTCTGCTGCCATATCGTGGACATTTTGGGAATAACATGTTAGTGGCAGGTGAGCAGGACAAATGGTCGACTATAGTAGAATATCAATGAATGTTGATCGCAATATGTGCATTTAGTAACTTAAATGTCAGGACTTACTGGTTACCTTTTGTTCCTGATTTCTATATTAACAGCAATGACAGTCAGAAATGTACTGTATATAATGTTAGTCCTTTGAAATTTGTTAAAACTGGCCTTAGCACAGGATGGTCCCTTTGAAAATTGTCGCAAGTGTGGCTCTCTGCTGCCATCTCCTGTGTCACTTGGGAATAACAGCTTCGTGCGGGCCAGCAGGAAAAGTCATTGGCTGTAAAGAATTATCTGTATCTACTAAGGGTTGATGAAATGTTATTTGAGAAGTGTATTTTATTCCATTTAAATGAAAGGACTTTCTAGGTACCTTTTTTTTCTGAGTTCTACATTAGCAGCCATGAAGGGAGACATATTTTTTATAATTTCAGTCTTTTGAAATTGGTTGAGAACTGATGGATGGTACAATATGGTCATTTCCAAAGTGTTCTAGGTGTGCATACTGCTGCCATCTTGTGGGCATTCTGGCGAATGACAGCTTAGCTAAATCAGGAAAAGTGGTTGATTCCAGTGGAATATCAATGACTGTTGATGGCAGTGGTATTTAGAAGTGTATTTCAAAACATCTAAGTGTAAGGACTTCCTAGTTACCTCAAGACTTGCTTCCAGATTAATGGCCAAGGGAACAATTAACGTCATATATGTGACATTTATTGGAACTGACTTTATAGTGTAATCAAGTTGTTAAAAGTTGCAGGTGTGCTTCAAAATCGTTTGTCATTGGCTTTGTCAGTTGCAGCTCCCTTAAACAATGTGGAGGCAAACTTATTCATAATTTTTCACTAAGAGGTACAAAAAAAAGTAAAATATAAGCGCCATCTTTGTATGTATGTGTCCTTCTGGATATGTCTATGGGCTAGTTTCCTCTACTTTGCCTGGACTTTGTTTACCCTTTTAGATTTCCTTGTATGGGTGCAAAACTTGTGCATTTTTAGCTTCTGTTTCTAATGTGTGCGTTTAAGGGTGAACATTTCTTTCTCAGGTTTTGGTTCCGTAGCAACTTTAGCATCATTCAGGTTGAGTTACTTTGTAATTCAAATAGTGGTTCATTTTGGAGGTTCTATAGGAGTCTATTTCAGAAGTTCTGCACAACAGAACTTTCTCCTCATCCACTCTCTGTGAATGCTAGCTTCAGTGCTATTAGAGCAGAAAACATATTGTATAGGATTTCGATGGTTGAAACTAGCTTTAAATGAGGTTGTCCAAAAAGTCAGTTCGGTCCCCCACAAGTACACCACCTCTGTGTTGCCCCCACCATGTCACCTGGCGCCGGTCTCACATACTTGCCTTTAATGTCATTCAAAACTGTTTTGTTAGACAGTATCGTGACAGCTGTCATATCCCTGTGGGATAAAAAATCTCATCACAACTGGTGAATGTGTGTGTGGCCCTTTTCTCACTGAAGATGCATGAATAAGGAACATTTTTGGCCCCTTAGGCTGTGTCATTTCAAGAAAGGTACAAGTGCAACTGTAAGGCAAGAAAAGATGCTTGGTGTGTCTGGAGGAGATGCTGAGACTGATGGAACATGTAAGAAGTGGATTGTAAAGATTCATGCAGGAGATTTCTTATGTGCAGTTGCCCCACAGGTAGGCAGACCAGGTGCAGTGGAGAGCCATCCAGGGCAGACGTTAACAGAGGACAGATCACATGATGGCACAAGGGAGACAGGCAACGTACTCAAGGTATCCTAATCAAGTGTGGAAAAGCATTTGCAGCAGCTTGGTTATGCTCATCTTTTTGATGTTTGGGTTCCACAGAAGTCAAGTGGGGTGGTGGGGGACCCTTCTTGACTGAATGTCCACATGCAGTACTCTACTGAAACATAAGGGAAACATTCCATTTCCAAGACAAATTGTGAGGGGATGAACCGTTGACATTTGAGAATAATGTGGAACAGGAGATATTGAGGGAAGGACAGGAACCATCAGCAGCCCCTCCAAAGGCCGGTCTTCATCCAAAGGAGGTGATGTTGTGTCTGTGGTGGATTCCCCAGGGAGTCCTGCAGTGGGAGTTCCTTGTGCAAATCCAGCAGACTTCTCCCAACAATTACTCATCCCTGCTAGACCACATGAAAGACACCTGAGGGAAGCGTCCAGAATTTGTCAGAGAAGACGGAGAAGCTTCAGGATAAGGCAGGAGCACACATGTTTCTCTTTGGTGACCAGGGGAAAACTGTTCCAGCCTGGCTGGGCAGTCATTACTCATCCGCAGTACTCACCAGAGCTTGCACCTCTGCATGGTCCTTTAGTTCGGTCTTTGCAAATTTCTCTTGTTGGAGAGAGATTTGCATTCCCTGGAAGACTGCAAAGACACCTGGAAGAGTTCTCTGCTCTGAAAGATAACGATGTGGTGGGATGATGGAACAGTGAAGTTGCTTGAAAAGTGGCAGAGGGCAGTGGAACAAAACTATGACAACGTTGTCCAGTAGTTGTTCAGTCACGTTGTTTGGGGGAAGATGAAAATTGTCCCTGTCATAGCATCTGATGGTAAAAAGCGAACAAAATGTTTGTCCAAGCCAATAGTATGCTATGTGTTCCAAATGCTGGTCTTTGCTGCCATCTTGTGGCCATTCTAGGGAATGACACCTCAGTACAGGTCAGCGGGGAAAGTGGTTGATTCCAGTGGAATATCAAAGACCTTTGATGGCAGAGGTATTTAGAAGTGCATTTGAAAACGTCTAAATGTCAGGGCTGTCCAGTTACCTTGTCATGGTTTCCAGATTAATGTCCAAGAGAGCAATAAGCGTGTTTTCACAGTGAAGATGCATGAACATAAACAACATTTTTGGCCACTTTGGCTTGTCATTTCAAGAAAGGTACAAGCACAATTGTAAGGCAAGAAAAGATTTATGGAGAAGATGCTGTGACTGATGGAATGTGTCTGAATTGGATTGGGATGTTTTGTTGACGGGAGAGACCTGGTTCTTCTTGCTGACGCGTGTAAAGAATTACAGATCAGCTAATCTATTAGTGTTGAAACAGTTTATTATCGACTCCTTCCCGTGGAAGAGAATGGGACTGGGTAGAGAGGGAGAGGTGAAAGGCAAAGTTACAGGGCAAAGCAGGGCAGCAAAAAAGCAAGCAGCTGAAGACCAGGGTGGCGAGCCCCTGGACAGCCTGTGGCCAGTGGCCAGAGGCCCAGTGGCCCTGAAGACAAGAGTGCCAAAAGCGCCCTCTGCCCCCCAGAGCAAGAGAGCGAGCCCTTTGTTCTCAGGACTTATATAGTTGGTCAGATAAGAGACAAACTTACATAGTGATTAACGGGTACATGTGGCATGTGTAGGGGTCTGTTAGCCCTATCCCTTATCTTACTCCAGACTCTACTTGTTCATCTTGTTGTAAAGCAAATACGTGACAGTGGGCTACTATTCATTAAAGTTGGGACGCTTCCCAGAGTTATTTATGGACTCATCTGTGAGTCTCCAGGACTCCCTCGTAAAACAGATAGTGACCAGAGGTAGGCAATTAAGCAATTAACCAAAGTTGCTTTATGGGTTTCTTCCTTGGGCACCGTGGACCCTCTCCCACCTCCCAGGCCTTGGGATAAAAGCACAGTTTCAAGGCCTTTTCCCCAGATAGTGTAAATGCGACATAGGATTTCAAGGATTTCCCTCCTTACTTGCTAGCATAGTGTTTCTTGTAATGTTGGAACACTTGGCAATATTATCACACCAGGCTCAGGACTGCTGAGTTAGCACGTGAGACCTGTCTCCTTCCTCCTCCCTGCCTCAGTTTACTATTTATTCTACTTAATTGGTGAAAAGGTATTTCCTGGCAATCAGGGTGATATACGCTGGCCAGTGACAGCAGTGCAGTCTCAGAGTTCTTCCTATGCTGTCTCCTGTCTCAGTTTGATGCTGGAGATTTCTCGAGTGCAGTTGATGCCTGGGCAGGTAGACCACTTGCAGTGGAGAGCCATCCAGGGTATCGTGTTATGGCACATGGAACACAGGTGACATACTCAAAGTATCCAAATCATGCATGGAAAGTCATTTGTGTCAGCAGTCACATTAGTCTAAGTTTGGGTTTCACAGAAGTTAAGTGGGTGGATGGAGGTGGGATTACAACCTTTTGGACCACATTTCCACATGAGATTCTCAATGAAACCTAAGGGAAGTGTTTCATTTCCAAGGCAAATTGTGAGGAGGAGGAAGAACTGTTGATATTTTACAATAATGTGGAATGAGAGATCATGGGCATAGAAGGGAACTACCACCAGCCCCTCCAAAGGAGGATCTTCAGCCTTGGCTGGTGTGGCTCAATGGATTGAGTGCCCACCTTCAAACAAAAGAGCTACAGGTTTGATTCCCAGTCAGGACACATCCCAGTCAGGTTCGATTTAGGCCAGGTCCCCAGTAGGGGGTGCACAAGAGGCAATGACACATTGATGTTTCTCTCTCTCTCCCTCCCTACCCTTCCCTCTAAAACTAAATACAATCTTAAAAAAAATAAATAAAAAGAGAATATTTTAAAAAAGAAAAGGAGGATCTTCACCCAAAGTATGTGGTAGTGTGTATATGGTGTGTTCGGGATGGAGTACTTTAGTAGAATATGCTTGCGGAAATCCAGTGGGTTACTTGCAAGAGGTACCACTCCCGATTAGACCAACTGAAAGCACCACTCCAGGGAGAGTCCAGAATTTGCCAGCAGAATACACGGAAGCTTCTGGATAAGGTGAGAGTGTATGTTTCCCTTTGGTGATCAGGCCAAAATGGTCCCAGCCTGGCTGCACAGTCGTGATTTGTCCATAGTACTCAGCGGACCTTGCAACTTCACATGGCTGTTTAGTTTGGTCTTTCCAATTTTCTCTTAATGGAGAGAAATTTCCATTCCCTGGAAAACTGCAGAAGGCACCTGGACGAATTCTCTGTTCCAGAAGATAACAATGTTAACCTTTCAGCAAAGATCGAAGTACAGGTGTTCCAATGTGCATCTCTGCTTCCCTCTCGTGGCCAGTTTTGGGAATGACACCTTAGTGCAGGTCAGCAGGAAAATTGGTTGATTCCAGTAAAATATCAATGACTTTTGACAGAAATGTTAATGACAAGTGCATTTCAAAACATCTAAATGTAAGGATTGTCAGGTTACTTTGTGATTGGTTTCTAGATTAAGGGCAAAGGGAGTACTAAATGTATGTTATGTGACATTTGTTGGAACTGGCTTTTAGCATAATAGAGTCAGGTTTTTACAAGGTCTAAGTATGTTTGAACATTTTTTGTCATTTGCCTTGTGTGTTGCAGCTTCTTTAAACAAGGGGAAACATAAAATTGATTCAAAATTCTCCAATCAGAGGTAAAATAAAATAAAATAAAATAAAATCGCTATCATTTTCTGTATGTGCCCTTCCTGACACGTCTCGAGGCACATTTCCTATAGTGCATCTTGGCTTCATTTACTCTTTTCGGTTCTTCAAATGAGTGCAACTCTTGTACAGCTTGAGGTTTTGTGCCTAACACGTGTGTTTAAGAGTGCAGATTTTGTTCTCAAGTTTAGGTATGTAGTACGTTTCGTATCATTCAGTTGAAACTATTTTGTAACTCACATGGTGGTTCACTTTGGAGGTTCTGTAGAAGTCTATTTGAGAAGTACCAAGCAGGAGAACTTTCCAGTCAACCATTTTCAGTGAATGCTAGCTTGAGTGCTGCGAGAGCAAAACACATGCTGTAATTGATTTCAATGGTGTCATTCTGGTTGAAACTTTCTTTATACCCAGTTGGCCCAAAGTCATTTTGGCCCCCCACCACCCTTGCCATCCTTCTCCTTCATGTGGCTCTGGATTGTGTACTTATCTTTAACTTCATTTGAAACTCTTCTGTTAGACTGTATCATGACAGATGTCACACCAGCATGCGTTTAAAGAAAAAACTCATCAAAACCATTTAGTGATTTTGTGGCCATTTTCATAGTGAAGATGGATGAACATAAGGAACACTTTTGGCACATTAGGCTTTGTCATTTCAAGAAAGGCGAAAGCACAACTGGAATGCAAAAATAAAGATCTGTAGTGTGTATGGAGAAGGCACCATAGGTGATCCAATGTGTCAGAAGTGGTTTGCGAAGTTTCATGCCCAAGATTTCTTGCACAAAGGTGCCCTATGGGTCTGGCAGACCACTTGCAGTTCAGAGCCATTGAGTCCAGATGTTAATTGAGGACATACCATGTCATGCCATGTGGGAGACAGGTGACATACTCAAAGTATCCTAATCGAGTGTCAAAAATCATTTGCACCTGCATGATCATATATGAATCACTTTGACATTTGGGTTCCACAGAAGTTAAATGGGATGGCAGGGGGCAGCTTTCTTGACCTCATTTCCACATGCGGTTCTCTATGGAAACATAAGGAAACTGTTCTGCTCGCAAGCAAATTGTGAGGGGCGGTATGAACCGTTGAAATTTGAGAATAATCTGGAATGGGAGAGATGGTGGGCAAATGAAGGAACCACCAACAGGTTCTCCACAGGGCAGTCTTCATCCAGAGGAGGTCATGTTGCCTATGTGGTGATACCAGAGGGAGTCTTGTAGGAGGAGCTCCTTGGGGAAATTCGCAACACGTGCTGCCCCATCACACGGACTGCAAGTACCGCCTGTTGGAAAGAGTCGAAACAGAAAATGGGAAAGCTTCAGGATGAGGTGGGAGCACACGTTTCTCTTTGGTGACCAGGGAAAAAATGGTTCCAGCCTGTCCTCACAGTTGTGATTCATCCACAGTGCTCACCAGACTTTGCACCTTTTTATGGCCATTAAGTTCAGTATTCTGAATTTCTCTTAGTGAAGAGAAATTTCCGTTTCCTGGAAGACTGCAGAAGGCACCTGGAAGAGCTCTCTGCTCCTAAAGGTAACAGTGCTGTGGGACGATGGAATGGGAAGTTGCCTGAAAGATGGCAGGGCCGTGGAACTGAATGGCAATGACGTTGTGCAATCACAATTTTGGGAAAATGAAAAGTGTGCCTGTCATTGCATCTTACGGTAAAAAACGAAGGAGACTTTCAGCCAAGTTGTTAGTGGGATGTGCGTTGCCTCTGTCAGTCTCTTGGCCAGTTTTGGGAATGACATCTTAGTGCAGGTCATCTGGAAAAGTGGTTGATTCCAGGGGAAATATCATCGACTTCTCATACTAGTGTAATTTAGAAGTGCAGTTGAGGACGTCCAAATGTCAGGACTGTGCAGTTACTTTGCGACCGGTCTCCAGATATTGGCCAAGGGAGCAATAAGAGTGTTTTATGTGACGTTTCTTGGAACTGGCTTTGTAGTGTAATAGGGGCAGGTTTTTATAAGCGCCAAGTTTGCTTGAAATTCGTTTGTAATTTGCTTTTTCTGTTGCAGCTTCCTTAAATAACACAGAGTTCAAATTTATTTGAAATTCTCCACCAAGAGGTAAAAAAAAGTAAAGTAAAATACAAATGCTCTCATTTTATGTACGTGCCCCTCAGGACACATCTGTGGGCTCGTTTAAATCCACTTTGCCTGGACTTTGTGTACTGTTTGAGAGTCATCTTACAGGTGCAAAACTTGCACATTTCCAGGTTCTGTTTCTAAGCTGTGCATTCAAGGCTGAAGATTTCTTTCAGAAGTCTTAGTTCATACCATCTTTACCATCAGTCATGTTGAGTTATTTTTTTAATTTATTTTAATTTTTTTACTTACCTTTATTTTTTTTTTAGTTTATATTGATTATACTATTACAGTTTTCCCAATTTTCCCCCCGTTATCCCACCACCACCCGGCTCCCCCAAACCTCCAGTATTCCTCTCCCCTTAGTTCATGTCCATGGGTTGCACATATAAGTTCTTTGAGTTCTCTGTTTCTTATACCATTTTATATCTTTCCTTGTCTATTTTAAGCCTACTAATTATGTTTCTTTTTTTCTGTACATTTCCCCCCCATATTCCTCCCTTCCCCCTCCCCACTGAAATCCCTCCATGTGATGTTCATTTCTTTGATTCTGTTTCTGTTCTAGTTGTTTGCTAATTTTTTGTTGTTTTTCTTTTCTTTTAGGTTCATTTGTTGATAGTTGTGAGTTTGTTGTCATTTTACTGTTAACAGTTTTTGATCTTCTTCAGTTTCTTAGGTAAGTCCCTTTAACATTTCAATAATAAGGGCTTGGTGATGATGAACTCCTTTAACTTGACCTTATCTGGGAAACACTTTATCTGCCCTTCCATCCTAAATGATAGCTTGCTGGAGAGAGTCATCTTGGATGTAGGTCCTTGCCTTTTATGACTTCAAATACTTCTTTCCAGCCCCTTCCTGCTGGGCAAGGTTAGGGTTAGGGTTAGGGTTAGGGTTTGGGGTTAGGGTTAGGGCTAGGGCTAGGGCTAGGGCAGGGTTAGGGTTAGGGTTGGGTTAGGGTTAGGGTTGGGTTAGGGTTAGGGTTAGGCTTGGGTTAGGGTTAGGGTTAGCGTTAGGGTTAGGGTTAGGTTTAGCGTTAGGATTAGGATTAGGGTTAGCGTTAGGGTTAGGGTTAGGGTTAGGGTTAGCATTAGGGCTAGAAGGAGGTCATCTTTCATTTAGAATAAGCGACTGTAATAGAGTTTCCTCCATGGTATTATCTCCAGGAGAAAAGTGAAGTCCAATTAAGTCATGCATCTACACCTTATTATCTTACTTGAAAAAAACATTATAGTGACTACAAAAAGAGATTTCAACTAACAGTCTGTTTTCTCTCACAGAGTGCATTTCTGTCCGGTAGTGCTGAAGTAAATTGTATGAAACCTTGAAAATCATTCAGGAATAAGAACATTTCATACAAAACGGGTTTCCTTAAAAACCTTCTGCAGTGTTATGAGAAAAATTCAGTGCAGTGATTTCAGTACAAGATGAAATGTATGTTGGCTTGATAGTAGGACCTGAATAAAGCAATTGGGTTTAAGGCTTTGGGTAAAAATTTAGTTTTAAGACCATTTTGATAGCAAAATGGCTGAGGTAATACCTATATAGTAAACATTCAGAAAAGCACACCAAAAAGTGTTATCATTGAAATATTAAAATCTGCTGTAGAACACTTTCCTCCATCATATTATCTCCAGGAGAAAAGGGTCCTCCAGCGAGATCGTGCGTCTACACTTAATTATGTTACTTGGACAAAAGCGTATAGTGACTGTTCAAAAAGAGGATCTTCTACCAGTCTACATTCTCTCACAGAAAGCCATTCTGTCTGGTAGAGCTGTATTGAGTAGTTTGAAAAGTTGCAAATCATTCAAGAATAAAAACATTTTGCTCAAAACGGGTTTCCTTAAATGCCTTCTAAAGTGTTACAACAAAAAGTCAATGAAGTGCCTTAGTACAAATTGAAATGTAAGCTGGCTTGGAAATAGTGTTAGGGTTAGGTTTAGGGTTAGCATTAGGGTTAGGGTTAGGGTTAGTGTTAGGGTTAGGGTTAGTGTTAGGTTTAGGGTTATGGTTAGCGTTAGCGTTAGTGTTAGGGTTAGCATTAGGGTTAGGGTTAGAAGTAGGTCATCTTTGATTTAGAATATGCGACTGTAATAGAGTTTCCTCCATGGTATTATCTCCAGCAGAGAAGTGAAGTCCAATTAAGTCATGCATCTACACCTTATTATCTTACTTCAAAAAAACATTATAGTGACTATACAAAAAGAGGATTCAACTAACAGTCAGTTTTCTCTCATAGAGTGCATTTCTGTCGGGTAGTGCTGTAGTGAATTGTATGAAACCTTGAAAATCATTCAGGAATAAAAACACTTCATACAAATCGGGTTTCCTTAAAAACCTTCTGCAGTGTTATAAGAAAAAGTCAATGCAGTGATTTCAGTACAAGATGAAATGTATGTTGGCTTGATAGTAGAACCTGAATAAAGCAACTGGGCTTAAGGCTTTTGGTGAAAATTTAGTTTTATGACCATTTTGATAGCAAAATGGCTGAGGTAATACCTATATAGTAAACATTCAGGAATGCACACAAAAATTAGTTCTCGTTGAAATATTAAAAGCTGCTGTAGAACAATTTCCTCCATCATATTATCTCCAGGACAAAAGTGTCCTCCAGCTAAGGTCATGCGTCTAAACTTAATTATGTTACTTGGACAAACCCGTATAGTGACAGTTCAAAAAGAGGATCTTCTACCGGTCTACATTCTCTTACAGAAAGCCATTCTGTCTGGTAGAGTTGTACTGAATAGTTTGAAAGGTTGCAAATCATTCAAGAATTAAAACATTTAGTTCAAAACGGGTTTTCTTAAATGCCTTTTACAGTGTTATAACAAAAAGTCAATGAAGTGCCTTAGTATAAGTTGAAATGTATGCTGGTTTGAGAGTTGTGTTAGGGTTAGGGTTAGGGTTAGGGTTTGGGTTAGCGTTAGCATTAGGGTTAGGGTTAGCGTTAGGGTTAGGGTTATTTTTAGAATTCTGTCATCTTTGATTTAGAATAAGTGACTGTAGTATAGTTTCCTCCATGGGATTATCTCCAGGAGAAAAGTGAATTCCAATTAAGTCATGGATCTACACCTTATTACCTTACTTGGGAAAACATTATAGTGATCAGAGAAAAAGAGGATGTATCTAACAGTCTGCTTTCTCTCACAGAGTGCATTTCTGTCTGGTAATGCTGTAGTGAATAGTATGAAAAATTGAAAATCATTCAGGAATAAAAAATTTTCATATAAAATGGGTTTTCTTAAAACCTTCTGCAGTTTTATAACAAAAAGTCAATGCACTATTTTCAGTACAAGATGAAATGTATGTTGACTTTATGGTAGGACCTGAATTCAGCAATTGGGCTTAAGGCTTTGGGTTAAAAGTTAGTTTTACATCCATTTTGATAGCAAAATGGCTCAGGTAATACCTATATAGTCAACATTCAGGAACGCACACCAAAAAGTGTTATCGTTGAAATATTATAGGCTTCTGTAGAACAGTTTCCTCCACTACATTATCTCCAGGAGAAAAGTGTACGCCAGCTAGATCATGCATCTACACTTAATTATGTTACTTGGACAAAACCGTATAGTGACTGTTCAAAAAGAGGATCTTCTACCAGTCCACATTCTCTCACAGAAAGCAGTTCTGTCTGGTAGAGCTGTATTGAATAGTTTGAAAGGTTTAAAATCATTCAAGAATAAAAACATTTTGTTCAAAAGTGGTTTCCTTAAATCCCTTCTACTGTGTTATAACAAAAAGTCAATGAAGTGCCTTAGTACAAGGTGAAATGTATGCTGGCTTGAGAATAGTGTTAGGGTTAGGGTTAGGGTTAGGGTTAGCATTAGGGTTAGGGTTAGGGTTAGGTTTTGCATCAGGATTAGGTTTAGGGTTAGGGTTAGTGTTAGAGTTAGGGTGATGGTGAGTGTTAGATTTAGGTCATCTTTGATTTAGAATAAGTGGCAGAAGTAGAGTTTCCTCCATGATATTATCTCCAGGAGAAAATTGAAGTCCAATTAAGTCATGCATCTATACCTTATTACCTTACTTGGACAAAACATTAATAGTGACTGTACAAAAAGAGGAGGGATCTAAGAGTCTGCTTTCTCTCACAGAGTGCACTTCTGTCTGTAATTTCCGTAGTAAGTAGTTTGAAACCTTGAAAATCATTCAGGAATAAAAACATTTCATACAAAATAGGTTTCCTTAAAAGCCTTCTGCAGTGTTATAACAAGAAGTCAATGCAGTGATTTCAGTACAAGATGAAATGTATATTCGCTTGATAGTAGGACCTGAATTAAGGAATTGGGCTTAAGGCTTAGGGTGAAAATTTAGTTTTATGGCCATTTTGATAGCAAAATGCCTGAGATAATAGTTTTTTAATAATTACTTTATTGTTGTTCAATTACAGTTATTTGCATCCTCTCCCTTCCCCTCCTCCCTCCCCCTGAGATAATGTTTATATAGTCAACATTCACGAACGCAAATCAAAAAGTGTTATCGTTGAAAAATTATAAGGTGCTGTAGAACAGTTTCCTCCATCATATTATCTCCAGGAGAATAGTGTCCTCCAGCTTGGTCGTGCGTCTACACTTAATTATGTTACTTGGACAAAACCGTATAGTGACTGTTCAAAAAGAGGATCTTCTACCAGTCTACATTCTCTCACAGAAAGCCTTTCTGTCTGGTAGGGCTGTATTGAATAGTTTGAAAGGTTGAAAATCATTCAAGAAGGCCTGGCACCAAGGCCACAGCTGAAGAAAATTTCAAGTTTTACCCCACCGGGCTCGGACTGTGATGAATCTCGGGGCACCTCCTCACGGAAGAAAGATGGCGGCAGAATAGGAGAGAGTATGGTCTGCTTTTTCCTGCCCATTGGTGAGACATCTGGCCAATTTTCTGAGGAGCGGAGCATTCACCCAGCTGTATTTCAGGGTGTAGGAAGATTGGTGACCAGGATTGCACATAAAACTGAAATATCAGACGGTAGAGAGTCTGCTTCGGAGAGAAGGGGTCCCTTGGGACTTGCGGGGATCCAGGAGGTCTGTGGATCCAGTCGCAGCAGCTTCCTGGTCTGTAGCAAGATCCAGGGAAGCGAGCTGGATTGGGTTGTGTGAGTAGCCAAAGCAGGCAAGCCGCATCTGTTAGGAGAGGCTCTGTCCCCAGTAGTCCTGAGGTCAGTGCATACGTGGGGACTGGTCAGCAGCGGCTGGCGCTCCCAGCAAGAGGAATTGGAGAGTGCACTGACTGGTAGACCCGAGTGCTGGAGCTCCCTGACACGGGACACCCAGCGAAGCCAATCAGGGGTGGCTGGGGACTGTGCACGACCGGGCGCCTGGGCCCATGGCTCCCAAGCGCCGGATCCAGAGACAAAAGCGGTCAGCGTATAGGGGTCCAGAGCTCACGCCTGGAGGGCCTGAGACACAACCCAGCAACTGTGATTGGAGACCTGCTGTGCAGACTCCCTCCGTGGGAGAAAAACATCGAACCCCACTGAAGGGAGACACAGACCTCACAAACTCTGACTTAGGGTGGGGATCAGACAGCCCAAAGGAGGTGCTGCAAATTCCTAGCAACTCAGCTGGAGGCAGGACAGCAGCTAAGAGTGCAGCCAAGGAAGAAAGCCGGGGAAGTCTGATATCTTCCCAGCCTGACACAGCCCTGACCAGACGCTGTTGAAGCCAGCCAACAGAAGTCTTTTTTTTTCCTTTTTTTCTTCTTTCTTTTGTTTTCTCTTTGTTTCTTTGTTTGTTTGTCCCTACCCTTCTTCCTATCTGTCCTTTTATATTTTTTTAACTCCTTCTACCTTCCCTTCATATGGTATTCCTAGTTTTCTCTTCTTTTTATCTCATATTTTTTATTATATTTTATTTTATGTTATTTGAGTATTATTTTTTCTTTATCTTTCTTTTTCCTTTTCTTTTGCTTTCTTTTCCTTCTTTTTCTCCCTTCCCCTCTCTTCTTTATCCACAGGTGAGACAT
>PVJI01024710.1:0-21553 GCA_004026765.1 Micronycteris hirsuta
CTGCGTAGAATTCCATTGTGTAAATGTACCATAGTTTCTTGATCCATTCATTTGTAGATGGGCACCTAGGTTGTTTCCAGCACTTAGCTATTGTGAATTGTGCTGCTATGAACATAGGAGTGCAAAGGTTCTTTTGAATTGGTTTTTCAGGATTCTTAGGGTATAATCCCAGTAGTGGAATTGCTGGGTCGAAAGGCAGACATTCCACGCAGCAACATCCTCAGTGATTTGTCCCCTAGAGCTAGGGACATAAAGGAAAGAATAAACAAATGGGATCTTATCAAAATAAAGAGCTTCTGTGGGCTAAAGAAAATAGTATTAAAATAAAAAGGGAACCAACCGTATGGGAAAACATATTTGCCAACGATACCTCAGACAAGGGTCTGATCTCCAAAATATATAAAGAACTCATACGACTCCACTCCAGGAAGACAAAAAACCCAATTAAAAAATGGGCAAAAGACATGAACAGACACTTCTCGAAAAAGGACATACAGAGGGCCTGGAGTCATATGAAAAGATGCTCAACATCATTAGCCATCAGAGAGATGCAAATTAAAACCACAGTGAGATATCACCTCACACCAGTCAGAATGGCCATCGTCAACAAAACAACAGATAACTGTTGGAGGGGATGTGGAGAAAAGGGAACTCTACTGCACTGTTGGTGGGAATGCAGACTGGTGCAGCCATTGTGGAAAACAGTATGGAACTTCCTCAGAAAATTGAAAATGGAACTGCCTTTTTCTGGAGTTTTGTTCTATTCTTTCACTTAGGACATGTTTCTTTTCCTCCCCCTTTTGGCAGCCTCCTTGTGTTTGTTTCTATATTAGGTAGAACTGCCGTATCTCCCAGTCTTGGTAGAGTGGCCTTATACAATAGGTGTTCTGTAGGGTCCAGTGGTACAGCCTCCTCAATCCCCCAAGCTGGGCACCGCAGGTATGCCCCCATGTGGGCTGTGTACACTCTCCTGAGTAGATGAGCCTTGATTGCTGTTGGCACTTTAGTGGGAGGGGTTTACCCCTGGGCAAATTGGCTGCAAGTACCAGCTGTGACCACTGTGGAAGATAGCTGTGCAAGGCCAAGACTTATTTCAGTGGGGATCTGATGCCTGCTGAGGCTACCCCTTAATTGTGTCCCTTGTGGAGGAGGTTTGCTGGTGCTTTGACATGGTGTGAAGCTGACCACCAGGTGAGCTGACTCTGGAGCTTCCCAGGAGGTACAGGCCAAAGTCAGCCACCACCTGTGCCCTGCCCAAGGTTACCCAACATGAGCTAAAAAGTGACCTTCAGATGTGTGCTATTTGTGCTAGGCTTGAAGGTGCTCAGGAGAGGCAAAGTTGTAAAACAAGGTGGGCTTCCTCTAGTGCTGGGCCTGGGGCCACTTAACAAGAGGTACAAGGCATGCCAAGGCCAGATGCTGGTTGTTTCAGAAATTTTAGTAAAGTCTGAAACATGAACCACAAGTCCTTTTTAATGGAAAAGCCCCTGGAAATGGCTTGTTTTGGACCCAGAAGTTGGTTGGGGCTGAGTCTTAGGGAATCAACAGTGTTAGCTAGGTTGATAGATTTGGCTCCTTGTGAGGAGGGCTCGCAGACAGAACAAATGCCTCTGCCAGCACTTCTATCTGTGAGAAAGCTGCCCCTCCAGCTCTTGTTCCAACTCCAGACTACTCACTTCCTCCCCTTATGTACCTGATGGCCCAGCACTGGAACCAAAGCAACTGAGTCCAAGTAAGTCCATGCACATTCTCCTTAAGAAGACCACCTGAGACTTCAGTAGCTCTTTGTCTCATTCAGCCACAACTCTGTTGGATTTTATAGCCACAAGTTATGGGAACTTCTCTTTCCAGCACTGGAAACCTGGGCTATGGGGCCTGGTGTAGGGCTGGGACCCTGGTGTAGGGCTGGGACCCCAGTGTAGGGCTGGGGCCCCTCACTCCTCAGGGAAGGTCTTCGCAGCTGAGATACCCCTGATTTTTATCCACCACACAAAGGTATGGGACTAGCCTGTTTGCATCGTCACCCTTCTTAACAACCTCTCTGTGGCTTCATCTTTATATTCTTAGTTAGAGTCCTTCTAGTCATGAAGATTTTAAGTAATTCTGAATGATGGTTATTCTGTAGTTTAGCTGTATTTTGATGTGGTTGTGTGAGGATTTGAGTACCGCATTTACCTTCACTGCTATCTTTACTGGGACTTGCTTTCGATTTTTATAAATACTAACAATTTCCATCTTTTTATTAGATTGCTTAGTCCATTCAAATTCCTTATAATTATTGATATGGTTATATTTATGCCCATAATTTTACTATATATTTGTTCATACTATTGTTCTTACCTTGTTATTTTGGTAATTACAGATCTATTATTTTTTAAAGAGTTTGCATTTCTTTGTTGAGATTTTTAATCTGTTCAATTATTGATGCTGCATTTGCCTTCAGATATTCAAATATACTTTTATTTAATTCTCTGAACACATTTAGAATGGCTGATTTGAAATCTTTCTCTGCTCATTTTAATAACTGGACCTACTACAAATAAGATTCCATTGACTGCTTCTTTTTATTTTTTACTCTTTTCCCTACATATGCGTCACATTTTTTTCTGTTTCTTTGTATGTCTGGTGATTTGGTTCTTACTTGCACATTTTAGATCATTTACTGGAGTGACAATAGACGATGTTCCAAGAATTATGGGATCTGTGTTCTAATCAGTGCTTCAGTTGACCATAATCAAATCACAAACCATTTCTGCTTCAAGTTATGCAGCTACTTATACCTGCCTCCTGTTCTTATGCCTTCCCATTGCTGCATTTTTTTTAAGATTTTATTTATTTATTTTTAGAGAGAAGAGAAGGGAGGGAGAAAGAGCAATGTATGGTTGCCTTTCACATGGCCCTCAACCCAGGGGACCTGGCCTGCAACCCAGGCATGTGCCCCGACTGGGAATCGAACTGGGACCTTTTAGTTCCCAGCCTGTGCTCAATCCACTGAGCTACACCAGCCAAGCCCATCGCTACATTTTTATTTAACCGAATCCATGTGAGATTCTCTTTCACCTACACAATTTAGCAGATTTTCTTGTTTTTCAAGATATCCTTAATTCCAGCTATTCAGTTGGCTTTGGATTCTGTAATCTTACCCTTCAGGTTTTCTGCAGCCCCAATATATTTCTAATTGGAGAATCCAGTCACTTAAGAAAAGCATCAGATTCACTTTTCTGGCTCCATAGTGCTCTAAGTTCCAAGAGTATTCTTCTTTCTGATTTCTCTGTTCCTTTTTAATGTGCCCTTTGTAGTGTCTTTTATACATGCATAATTAAACTGTCAGCCAAAGGCTTGGGTATTTTATGTTATAAATGGGTTGGATCTTTTGTTTCTTCCCAGTTTATATATGTCTTTTAAATTTCTAGATGTTTTCTAGAGCCAAATACTAATCTCTAGTACTTTTAGTTGACAAATTTGTTGTTTTCCCACTATAATTTCTGTTTCTCAAATGCTATTTTCTTTAACTATTAGTTTTAGGGGTTGGGCAGTGTACTTGAGCCAGGAAGCTGCAAACTCTCACTTTTTAATACATATATATATACTAAATATATATATATGCATATTTCACTTGGTTTTTACAATTGTTTGTATGTTGGGCATCCATGGGACTATTTTGTGTGTCTACCTTATCAGAGCTGAGTTTCTAGTGCAAACATTTGTAACACATGAAGCTTATTTCTGATAGTGTGCTCCATAATTATAAAGTTTGATCTAAGAAACAATGGTGTTCCATACTTTTTCTAGTATAAACTAAATAATGACATTGGTTTGAGTTTTTTAAACTAAAAACACATTTTGTGTTTAAACAGAGCCCCATAACGTTACTGACTTTTTTATTATTCTACTTTGAAAATTGTAGGGTAGATGAGCCCTGCAGAGAAGAGTCAGAAAAATTAAATCAAATTTAGAGCTGTTCACTAATCTCTATAGTCATTTATCAACATTTTAAAAGCATTTATTTCTTATTAGATACCAGTTAAACAATCAGACATAGGAAGTCTCTGAAGAAATCAACATTTTGAAAAAAAGTTTTACCACTTTGAAAATTTTTTTTATTGTTGTTCAAGTACAGTTGTCTCCATTTTCCTGTCACCACTTTCCCCCAACCTATCCACCCCCACTTCCTACTGTCCATCTGACCCCTCTTTGGCTTTGCCCATGGGTCCTTTATACATGTTCCGTAACCACCCTTCCCCCATTATCTCCTTCTCCCCTCCCCTCTTGTTACTGCCAGTTTGTTCTTTATTTCAATGACTCTGATTATATTTTGCTTGCTTGTTTGTTTTGTCGATTAGGTTCCTCAAAAAACTAACAATGGAATTGCCTTTTGATCCAGCAATTCCACTGTTGGGACTATACCCTAAGAATACCAAAACACTGATTCCAAAGAACCTATGCATCCCAATGTTCATAGCAGCACAATTTACAATAGCCAAGTACTGGAAGCAGCCTAAATAACCATCAGTAAATGACTGATGGATCAAAAAACTATGGTGCATTTACACCACAGGGGGCAAACACAAGGCCCATGGGCTGAATCTGGCCCTCCACCTTGTTTCTACCAGTGACAGTGCTGAGCTCCTTGCCCCTAGTTAAGGAACTACATTTATACAGTCCTAAAATTACATTTGACCCTTTGAAGGCAACCGTGAGGCTGATGTGGCCCCCGGTGAAAATGAGTTTGATACCCCTGTTTTACACAACAGGATACCATGCAGCAGAAAGAAAGAAGGAGCTCCTACCCTCTGCAACAACATGGATGGAACTGGAGAGCATTATGCTAAGTAAAATAGGCCAGGCGGTGCAAGACCTATGAGCTCACCTGTAAGTTTTCCCACTTTTGGTAGGGTATTCCATTACAAGTGAACATAACACTACATTAAAATTTTGTCAGAGCAGAAAAATATAACAAAATATGAACTATGCTGTTATTCTTGACAGGGATATAGGACTTTCACACTCTTGAGCACAAGTAAGTAAATTGACTCTTTTTCTCCCTTAATCCACTTCCTATATAGTGAAAAATATGAGTTCTACTGGCAATGCAGAAAAGTCACATCTAAGGAGCATTTGTGGTATTATAAAGTTCAGTGTAAAGATTTAAAATATCTGAATTTGGTCTATGTTTTAAGTTCAGAGGAAAATAATATAAAATGACTATTGAAATAGAAACTGTTAAGGATTTATTTTTTCTATTCATGAGAATAAAAACTGTTTCAAAATTCTTGAAGTATTCTTTTCTTTTACTATTTCTTATACTTAACCAAATTCCTTAAATCTTGGTTACTTCTGTAGTCCTGAGCTGTAAGTGACCTATTTTTGACTGTAGCTATATTCTCCCAAAGTTTGTTTTACATGCAACACTTTTGATATTTTCACACCATTTTAGCTCAAACTTGGCAGAAGTAGTGATGATCACACACTATTCTATCTTAGAACTAGAATTTTACAAAAGAAAAAAATGTACAAACTTCCTATTTCTCTGAAGTACAAAAAAAGAATCGGTGGTATGGTAAACAGATGTTAAGACTACAGTTGAAAGGAAACTGTATCTATGTATTATAATTCACCCATTTAAATAAGTTTAATAACTTCTCCCTGGGAATGATAACCTCAATTCATTTCTATATTAAATTCCAATGTATCAAGTGGGCAGAGGACATTAGGTAGAGAGGATTCACAAGATAATAAAACATCAACACTGTTGGCAAACTCAATAGCACAAGATGATATCAGGTCTCAGAAGAGTTCCAGAGTCCAACAAGTAAAGACATTGGGGGTACAGGTACGTTAATTATACAATTTATTACCTCAACCAGGACACTTTTAAGATGAAACACTTTGAATTACACTAGACAGCTAGTGAATCCTAGATTCTACTCTGTAGAGCAAACAGTATGTATGGTCTTCTTAACAACAGGCAGTCAAAGAAAAGAAAGGTAAATGTTATTATAAAGGAGTCGGAATTTAAATTCACCAAGTTAAGCTACTCAAAAAGAGCTGATCATAGCAACAATGGTGTTTCCTGAAAGACATTTGTCTACTTTGATGTTGGACTGAAATCTCAATTGCCTTGTAACTAACTCAACCTTTCAACTAGTTGGCACGGTACTCCCTGGAGCTTAAAGAGCCTGGACCAAGAGTGGCATTGTCTTGGAAGAAATAGGTATAAGTTTTCAATTCTAAATTTAGTGTCTTTTAGGTTCAAATGAAAAATCATAAATTCTAAGCCAGTATTTTTCCCCAAGAGAAACAGGAGAACTGGAATAAGTAACATGTTACTAAAGAGAAAAAAATGATTTAATTTTACATAAGTTTGGGAAATTATGGATTAAACAAAGTAATACTGGTGACTGCAAAACATTACACAGTCCCTAACATGCAAAGTCCACTGACCCTCCAAGAGTTAGCAGTAGTGAGCATTTTTTTCCCCAAATACAGTTAGTTGTCTTAAAGTGTTTCCTACCAGAGTTTGAGGTAGGCTTTCTAGTGCAAATGATTTACTGAGAAAATGTTTTGGAAGAAAAGTACAGTTTCAGCTCCAGATTTGCTACATTTTGATACCCAAGAAGAGCACAAAATACGCCACAAAAGTAATCTCACTTTGTGGCAAGGTAGCCCACATTTTTGTACCCTTTAGCCAGTCAATCATTGGCTATGTGTTACCTGGATTGTGAGTGTGGGTGAGATACTACCTTCTATGTCAGACAGCGAGTGTTTAATAAGAGGGTAATTCTCCAGAAAAAAAGGGCAGTGATGAGCTATTAGCAGCCAACCTTCACAGCAGCTGGGAGATGACTGCACCTGACAGTAAAGGTGAACTAGGCAGAGCAGCCATCCTCTGACCAGATAATTATGGTTTTCACACAGTATATAATGAGAAAAGTGTTCTATTAACACACTGAAAAGAACACTTCTCTGCGAAGACCATGCATCATTCAGTTTAGGTATCTATTTTGCACTCTGTCGTGCTAAGCTCTGGGAAATCCTCTTACATACTGGCAGGGACCTCAACCTCTTCATCAGCAGACAGCCCATAAATAAAACCATGTGCATCTGGGACACTGGCAGCAAATCATATAGAAAACTAACCTCAATCTATAAAAGCCAAATTTTCAGATAATACAGAATCATCAGTATTTGGATTTTTTTAATTGAAGAAGGCTTTGAAAATCTCAAAAATTCCAGGGCAGCTTTTAGATTGAAGATTTTAGGAAGACATAATGCCACATATTTAAATATATGAACAATTAAACTACTGTTTGCAACACCACCAAAAAAAAAAAAAGATTTATCCTCAAAGGGAATAATGTATTTATAATCTATTAAGAAATATTTTCAATTTTAACCTAGCTTATAACCTGATAGCATTTTTATCAACTGAAATTTTCAAAATAGTATTTCAATTTTTTATGACAGTTACCATATCTACAATTCAAAGTCCAGTGTTAAACCACACAAAATTTCTAGAACACAGATGTGATTGCTGAATCAGAAGATATCAAATTCAGAATCAATATTATTAAGTTAGTTGTATGAATAATAAAAATAATATTTAGTATGTATAAACCTAATTCTGTAATTTTAAAAGACTATCAATAATAAGAAAATAAACAACTCAATTAAAAATAGGGAAATGATTTGAACACATACTTCATCAAAGACACAGATAGAGCAAATAAGCATATTGAGAAAATGGTCAATAGCATTAGTCATTAGAGAAACATCATTTACAACCACAATGAAATGCCATTCTATGCCTGTTATACTGGCTAACATTTTATTGATGATAACAACAACAATAATAATTGACAAGATCAAGAGCTGGTGAAAATGTGGACCTGTTGAGAACATGGAGCAACTGGAACTCTAATAAATTGTTGGTGGATATGCAAAACGTTATAGCACCTTCAGAAAACAGTGGTAGTTTCTGCCTTTTGACCCAGCAATTCCACTGCTGGGATTATACCCTAAGAGCACTGAAACACCAATCCAAAAGAACTTGTGCACCCCAATGTTCATAGCAGCACAATTTACAATAGTCAAGTGCTGGAAGCAACCCAAGTGCCCATCAGCAAATGAGTGGATCAATAAACAGTGGTACATTTACACAATGGAATTCTACACAGCAGAGAGAAAGAAGGAGTTTATACCCTTTGCAACAGGGTGGATGGAACTGCAGAGCATTATGCTAAGTGAAATAAACCAGGCAGTGAGGGACAAATACCATATGATCTCACCTTTAACTGGAACATAATCAACAAAAGCAAAAAGCAAGAAAAACTTAACCAGAGACATTGAAATTAAGAACAATCTAACAATAGCCAGAGGGGAAGGGAGAGGGGATTGTGTAGAGAAGGGTTTTCAGGAACTACTGCAAAGGATACATGGACAAAACCAATGGGGAGGGTGGAAGCAAGGAAGGGAGGTGGGGTTGGATTGGGTGGGGAGGAGGAGAGGGGAGAAAATGCAGACAACTGTAATTGAAGAATAATAAAGTAAGAAAAAAAGAAAAGAAAATACATTTATGCAGCTAACATATCATGAGTTGAAAACAATTTAATTTTAAAGACTTTCATTAGTTACAAAATAGTGAAACTACTTTATTAATGTAATTGTCTTGAAGTCAATGTTTTGTAACTAAATAAAAGTGTTTTTATTACCTTCAAAAAGAAAACGGTGGTAGTTTCTTATAAAGTTAAATACATACTTACCACATAACCCACATCTGACTCCTAGAAACTAACCCAGTGTAATAAAAGCTTATGTTCACAAAAAAATTGAATGCAAATATTTGTAATGTCTTTCTTCATAATCGTGAAAATCTAGAGAAAAAAAATATCCTAACGGAGAGTGGTTGAATAATAATCAATGGAATATCATCCAGTGACACCAAGATAAAAATGGCTGCTACATATGATAACATGGATGAAACTTAAATGCACAATACTAAGTGAAAAAGCCAAAACCAAAATGCTATGTGCTATATGATTCCATCTAAATAAAATTCCAGAGAAGCTAAAATTCTAGGAATAGAAAGCAGATCAACGGTTGCCAGAGGCTGGATTGGAGAGAAGAGTTGACTAAAGCTGACATATGAAAAGTTTACAGATTGATGGAAAACTTCTATATCTTGATGGGTTTGTGGTGACCTGGAAAGCATTATGCTGAGTGAAATGAGCCAGTCAGAGAAAGACAAATAACACATGATTTCAGTCATATGTGGAATCTAAGGAACAAAATGAGCTAACAAGCAAAATCGTGATAGAAACATAGAAAGCAGGCTGACAGCTGTGGGGCAGGGGCAATGTTGGTAGGGGGACATGGAAAATAAAAAAGAGAACGAACTCATGGATACCAACACCAGTGAGGTGATTGAGGCAGGGAGGAGTGGAGAAAGGTGGAGGAGGTTAGAGTGGGAATAAATGGTGATGGAGAATTGATTTTGGGTGGTGAACACACAATACACAGATGATGTGTTGTAGAATTGTGTGCCTGAAACCTGTATAATTTTGTTAACCAGTGTCACCATAATAAATTCAATTTAAAAAACTCAAAACTCACAGAATAGAACTCTAAGAGGGGTGAATTTTGTGTATTTAAAGTATGCCTTAAAAATAGTGAAATAGTAATATGTATCTAATAACATGATCTTTATCTAAATATAATTATGGTTTAATTAATGTCATTTTGATGCTCTATCTTGAAAGGAAACAATATGCCACTTTCTACACTATCTCATTCATCAGAAAGCACATCACCTTCTTAAGATGAGCCTGGGAGGACTCTTTCAAGTCATATTGGTTTGGTAGGCAGCTTTTAATCTTTAGAAATGCAGCCAGTTTTTTAAGAATGTATCTTGATCTACATTTTCTTACTTATATATTAATTATTTTTAAACCATAATATGATACAATTGAATGTAACCTAGATATTTTGTCATATTTAAATGACTTTTCTTACTGAAAAGTGTTCCTTTAATTAAAAAATATCTTTTAAGCTTTGTTTATTAAGAAATCTGTCTGTATTGGAAGACCAAAAACAATATATAATTATTTCAAGTATTTCTATACCAGTTAATTAAATCTTGAAAAATAGAAATTATGCTTAAAGTCTGGTGTTAGTTAATATTTTCACTGTTTTCATAAACCTCATCAAAATCTTTCTATTTGGAAAGAAAGAAAAAGAACCCAAAATGGCTACTTGTATAAAATTCAGCTTGAGCACCCTCAAATATCTTTGTCAGTAGGACTCTGTGTGAAAGAGAAATGCTAGAAATGTCCCCAGAGTGTGGTTCATGGCCCTCTAGTATTCTGTCCTGGTTTTAGAAATGAGAAATCTTGTCATCTTATCATAGAGTCCCAGAAAATTGTAGCAAACTTTATCCGCTAAGTGAACCTTAATAACCCCAACTTTAACTTCAAGAAAATTACCCTTGGAAACATTTCACAGTCCTGCAGGTTGCTGAGGATATAAAAATTTTTCCCTCTCTAAGAGTTATTAACCCTCACAGCACATTCCCTGAGACCTTAACGGTAGCAGTTCAAAACATTCAATTATAATAATCACTTTTTATTTCTTTTATAAAACTAGTTCCTCCAGATTTTACATAGCAAAACAAACTCGGGTCAAAAAACATTAACAATGTATTCACTTTGTGGCTGCCTAGTTCTTAACATGAAATTGCTACATTATTGACACTGTGGAGTACACATCAACCCTCAGGAAATGTTTTACAGGGAACATTTCAGATTTTTTTTAAATGTGATTCGGAAAATGTTCTCAGAATATCATGAATTTATACAGAAATAATGAAAAAAAAGTCTCCCCAGAAGGCTAGAGTTCTTTAAAACTAGTTCCCCTCAAATTGCTTTTATTGGAAGGTTATGTTTTTAAATTGTAAGTTTGAACATTTGGGAATCTATTTTATATACTAAGAATCAGCAACAGTCTCCATAGATACCCTGTCTAACTTGCAAGAGGCTGAAGCAGATTATTTGATTTTAGGAAACACAAGGTATCCTCATCCAATACCCATACGGATAATGAAATCCAGGCTGGTGACACTAATATATCACACCATTCCAACCTCTCAATGAATTCCCTGCACCCTGTAATCCAGGCAACTGAAAAACTTCCCTTTCACGCACCTTGTCTGGCCACCTGTGCTTTTGCTCAAACAGTTTTTCTACACTGAATGTCCTTTCTCCCTCTGTCTCACTGTGCCTGAATCCTAGCCATTCTGCAGAGGTCATTTCTGATGTACCTGCCTCCGTGGAGGTTTCCTTGACCACCCAAAACTGTAGTAGTTAATCAGATCCTTCCTTCACTGGAACGCCTAGAGCACTTCATTTAGACCTAATGATAAAGTTACTTTACATTATAATAGGACTATTAATATATATGTATTATATCCATTACTTGCTTATAATATCTTTAAGGGTCACAATTTTTTTCTGATTTTTAATCCTCTCCCTCAGCCATGCTATGCTTAGCACATATCAAACTCTCAATAAATATTTGATCAAATGAAGGAAGGAAGGATAACATTTCTCAGTATATTTCTAGTTCAAATAAAAATATACTTGAGTAGTATGTATGTTCTGAGTAATCATTTTTAAAAATCTATTTTCTACTGTTTCAAAGAAAATGTATTGCTGCTCTAAAGAACAAAGAGAGACTTATTAAAGACATGGAACAAAGAAACTATCATTTGTAATAACACGGTCTCTATACAGTTGACCCTTGAGCAATGCTGGTTTGAACTGCACGAGCCCACTTACACTTTTCTCTTTTCAATTGATGGGCACAATTCAAGTCCACTCTGTCCCAGTGTCAACTCCACAGCTGGGAATCTGAGTATACAAGGGCCATGGATGTTCGACGGTACAGAAAGTCAGCTCCCCTAACTTCCCTATTGTTCACTAGAGTCAAAAGCATATATATATATATATATATATATATATATGCTTTTAATATTTATACTCATAATATTTATACTCATATATATTTGTGAGTATATATATACTCATAAATATTTTTATTTATTATTCATCACTTTATGAACTGGCATTGTGAATGTAAGTTTTGTCTTCAGGAAAGACAAAATCTATAGGTTTGTTTAATCTTGGGTCAGAATGGTAATAATAAAATGAAGTATAATAAAAGCTATGCTAGGCATAAAAGCACAGGTATTTTGAAAACACACAGCAGGGCATCATCACTTTAAGCGACAAGAAAATTTTCCCCATGAGCAGAAATACAAGTTGTGTCTTTAAAAATAAAAACACATTTGCGAGGCAAAAATTGAGAGTAAGGAAGAAGCTGTGTAATTTACAAACATCTAGAATTGAGATGCGGTATAACTTCTCCAGGCTGCAAATATGTCTGCCTGCAGAGAGGTACTAATGATAAGACAGTGAAACTATCCAAAACGGCCGAGTGCCATTTGGGATCCACGGAGATGATGGGGAGGACTTTCCAGTAATATTCCTCTTTCCGCCACCCTCCTTCTGACACTTGCTTTATGGGCCAGCAAGTAGTTTATTTTGATGAAAATTCTATATACTTGTGCATTCTGCAGTGGATGGGGGTAGTGTTCTATAAATATTAACTCAATTTGGTTAATATTGTTCACATTTTCTATAAGTTTTGTAACTTACTATATGCTTGTTCTCAAAATTACTGAGAAAGTTGTTGCACATCTTCAACTGTGGTAGATAATTTGCCTATTTCTCCTTTTTGGTTTATTTCTCCTGTTTTCCCTTTGTGTATTTTGCATTAATAACTAGTTGGATACACATTTAGAATCATTAGGTCTTCCTGCTGAATTGTTCCATTTGCCACTTTTTTGTCCCTCATTATCTCTGATAATTCTTTTTCAGTTACAGTCCACTGTATCAAATATGAATATAGTGATATATGGGTTTTTCTACCCTTTTATCTTAATATATGTAAATATATACATACTGCCCCATGCTTTTAGCCAGATTTCCTTTCAACCTGAAATTTTCATTTACTATTTTCTATAGTATAGGTCTTTTGGCAATGAATTCTCTCATTTTTAACCTCTCTTAAAATGTCTCTATTTGGCTTCATTTTTCAATGATGTTTTCCATAAATATAGAATTCTAAGTTAGCAGATTTTTGCCCCAGAACTTTAAAGCTTGAATTACATTGTAATTTTTGGCTTCTATAGTTCATGTTTAGAAAGCAGCATTCAATTTTTTGATGGCTCCTGGAACTTATGGTGTCTTTTTTCCCTGGCTACATTTAAGACTATGCTGTGCCTAAATGTGGCTTTCTTTGGATTGACCCTGCTTGGTGTTGTCTTAATTTCCTGCATGTATAGGTTGAATTATTTTATCACCTTCAAGGAAATTTTTAATGATTATCACATCTCCTGACCTGCTATCTCCTATCCTTTTGAATCTCTCTTACACAAATGTTAAGTGATTTGACAGTGTTTACATCTCCCATGCTCAGTTATGATATTTTGGGTTTTTTTCGGTCTTTGTTTCCTTACTGGACTTCAGATTGAATAATTTTTTTGAGTTCACTGAGTATTTATTTTGTCACATTCTGTTGTTGTTAACCAGTCCAAGTAATTCTTCATTTCAGTTATACTTTTCACTTGAGTGTCATGAAGTTCTTTTAACCTTTTATTTTGGAAATTTCAACACTGATAAATTGTCACCATTCTTCCATTTTTCCATTGTTTATTTCTATAATGTATTTATGATATTTACTTCAAATTACTTGTCTGCTTATTGCAACATTTGTATCATGCGAGTTTCTGCTTCATTAAATAGTTTTTCTCTCCATTATATGGGTCAAATTTTTCTGCAATGATCTGTATCTCATAATTTTGATTTCATGCCATAAATTCAATAATTTAAAATGTCAGATACTTTGATATATATTTTCCCCCAGAGAAGGCATAACCTTATTCTCATATGCAGGTAGCAGGAGGGGTTGATCACTGTGACGTTACCAGAAATTAGCTGTGTTGTTTGTTTCGCAGCTTTATTTAGTATCATTTTTACTTCGTGTTAAAACGTCTTGGGGACAAGAACACTGTTATGTTTATCACTGGTTCATCTTGCCAGAGACCCATGTCTTAAACATCGTGACTCTGTGGGAGAGTCTCTGCCTTTCAACATACAGCCTTTCAAACTCTTGCACAAGAAGTCTTTAAAGGAAAACTCATGGTGAGAAGTGGAGACACCCACTTGTAGGTTTTTGCCCATAAATAAAAGATACATTTATTTTCTTTTCACCAATACATGTATTGAGTTGGATATTTTAAGTATGTCAGCTATCTCTGCATGGTACAACATTAATTGTTCTCAATTAATGTCTCGATTTGATCACTATCAACTTCAACTGCTCTACCTGATCGAGGAGCCTCATCCAGTGAGAAATCTCCAGTGTGAAACTCCGCAAACCAATTTGACAATTCGAACAAGTCACAGCACCTTCTCCATACACTGCGCAACTCTTTTTGTGTGTGTTTCAGTTGCGTTTTTACCTTTCTTGAAGTAATAAAGCATAATATGCCAAAAATATTGCCTATTTTTTCCACCTTCAATATTTAAATGACTATACAAAAATTCACCAATTTTGATAAGTTTTTTAAATGCATGCTGAAATGACAGCTTTCACAATACAATCTAACAAAACTGTTTCAAATGAAGTTAAAGAAGACAACTAAGTGCTATTAGAACCATGTTATGGAAAAAAACAAATGAAATTTTGGGCCAAATGTATACATATATTTATATATGTGTGTGTGTGTCTGTGTGCATATATATATATATATGTATGTATGTGTGTGTGTATATATATAAACTTACCACTATATACGGCCACTAAAAACATTCTGAAAAAAGAAACAACTCTATAATTTCAAATTCAAGGTATACGTACCATTTTAAGGGGTCGTTCCAAGAAGTCAAGTACATTTAACCATGTGCACAAAGAGGTAAAGAGAAGCGGCTGTATTTATTACAGTAAAAGGGACTTCTTGAAAGCTATTGAATGAGGGATACTAACAGACAAAATTCCAGGTGAACTGTATAAGTAAAATATTGATTTTCTTATAAAATGGAAAAAATAGTATTATATTCACTTTCTTTTCCAAGATTTGTGTGTGTGTGTCAGTTTGTACACATACATATTGTCAAACCAACTCCATTCCCTCAATAATTACATTATTAATGAATGATAACTTTCACTGGAGTTACACTAGGGCATTTCTTTTCCAAGCTTAAGATTTTCATTCTTCAAAAGAACAAAATCCTTTTCAATATGTCTGTATTAGAAATTATATTTTAAATTTATTTTTAAAATAATATTTTCTTTCAATTTTTATTAAATTAGATTTAATTTCAAGAAACTAAGGAAGCAGTCAAATAGTCCTTCCTTTTTTAGGGGAGATTTATATAAATTGCCTTTTTTATTCTGAAATTTAAAATAAAAATTTTCACTAAAGTTTTTAAAATCCCTCAGATAGTTTGGGTTGAAACTCTGTAAAAAGTACAGTACAAAAAGCTTGCTTCTAAATGTGTATAGAAAGATATAGCTAGGGGAAATAGAGATTCTTTTATTAAGTTTAACATCCAGGCCATTGAAAAATCAAATATATGATTCAAAACATAAATCTAGGAAAGAAATTCTTCTTAAACATATATGGTTTAAGTTCTTATTATTTCCCATGAATCATTTTGCAGAATATAAGTATTAACTTAATACTTGATAGAAAATAAAATAATGGTTGATTGCCAAAATCAGTATGATAAAATGAGGTTTAAGAAAAAGTTCACAGTATGAACTATTAAAGTTCATTTTTTATCATTAGTAAGTTCACAATTTGATCTGAATATATTGATTGTCAATATAGACTCTTTGATCTATATCAAAATAGTATTAAATAGCGGCATACAGAATATTCACTTTTTACATTGTACTTTTTAATTTATATATTCATATTCAAATTGGCTGTGAAAATTTACAAAAATATTGACTAGTTGACTTAGACAAACAGTGCATTCCATTCTTGCTTCTTAATCTAAAGGAATAAGATTACAGCACAGAAGAAACATCAAGCTATTTCACATTTTTAATTCTAAGACATGACTCTCAAAATCTAACAACAGTCACTTAATGACAATGAAACTACTAAGTGGATACTTTTACTTAGAAGTTTAAAGGTAATATGAGAGAGAAATTGTTTCTTTTCCACATAATTTATGAAAAAACTTTTCCTTATAATTTAAATTTTCAAAATGTTAAATATACGTTGCGGTAAATGAATGTTTTCTCATATACAGTAATCAAAGTGTCATAAGAATCTAAGAATGTCTTACTACTTGTCTACATACAAAATCTTTTTCTTTGAAGATGATCCAAGGAAAAGTTTTGTCCTAATGTCTAACCACTTCTTCCAATGTTAATATTACCTGTTAAAATAAATCCTGGAACTGTGTTTCCCAAACCCAGTTACTTATTATATATATTGTGTTATCTATTATATATGTTTTATGCATAATTTTACCTTTGACCTTCTGCACTATATAGTTTAATTCTATGCTGCTTCTTATCATTATGAGCCTACAAACATCCTATGCAAACATGGTAGAATGGAAATTACACTAACTAAGATGTAATTAGGTGTGCCATTTAACTTCCTAATGTGTTTTTTATTATCTGTAAATAAGAGAGCTTACTGAGCTGAAAAATATCTATGGGAATGAGTTCTTCTGGCTCTACCTGCAGAAATTTGTGTTATCCTCCTGCTGGCTGAAGGTTTCCCATCCATAAAATAATTTGTTACTTTTGGTCCAACATCTGATACTACGATTTTGCTCTCCACCACCTTTCTCCATTTATGTTAACTTTTATATCTTTGTCTGAACACAAGTTTTCCACTGATTCCCACTCCAAAATCCATTTCCTTCCAAGCATTTGGTAAGTTTTCATGTGTTTTCCTGACCTTGGGAGGAAGGGCACAAAGCATAGCTATCTGAAAGCTCCTATTTCTGCCACATTTTCCCACTAGCTCTCTCCCCAGGGAAACAAACACACTGTTCTTTCTCCCTACCACTCCCCACCTCTAAACCCTGCCGTCTCATTGAACAATTCTCTCCTCGTCCTTCCAAAAGAAGCCCAGTTTTAGTTTTCAGGAATATGTATAATAATTATTATTTTTTCCTTGTATTCTCATGATTCTGTTAAAATCTGACCATTGTTCCTCTCAATCTTTATCTTTTCAACCTCTATTTTTTATTTCTTATAATTAAGGATATTTCTCATTCCTGTTTTTTTTTAGAGTTGCGGTTTAATTACATAATTTTGATATGCGGTATGAGAACTAAAAACATCATTTGTTCCTTAAGGTTTCTTTTCCTTTGAAGAAAATAAATTCATATACCATTCTTAAATATGACCAATACTGATAAATTAAAATATGAAGATATCGCCTATCTTAATTGGGACTTTAAAAATCATCTAAATATCAGTACCTTTCTAAGCCATTGTTGTGAAACAAATATACTACATAATGAAACTAGTGCATTAATCATTCAAGATTTGCAAATTTAGGCAAATGAAGTATTTTACAGCCCATCTAGCATACTTATTTTTGCAAATGATTTTTGAACACCTAAGCACTGACCAGGAAATATTATTTCATGAATGAGTCAGTACTTCAAAATAAAACATACAATAAGCTTTGCTTTCAACAGAATATAATCTAGAAATGATATATATTGAAATATGAACTAGTGGGTGGGATTAAAAGAGCCACAACTTATTGTTTTAGGCAGATTGGTTACGATTTGCAAAGTGCACCTTTGATGTCACCATACAAACACAATGCCTTTCTTTCTGGCTGAGAAAGAAACAGGTATAAATTCACAGTATAAAGATTGCACAGACATCTATAACAGCTTTTAAACTATCCCTACAAAGCTGTTCTACCAGATATAGATTGAACGAATTCATTATTAAAAGAAGGATCAAAACAGGCTGCAATTATGCCCGGTTAATCCCCTCAAAACAGTGTGGTATTTCTTCACCAGAATAATTATTTGCACAGGAAAGAAAATAACAAGTATATAGGACAAATTAAAACTTTACTTCAGATGCTACCTAATTTGTTATGTGGATTTTACACTGTGCTTTCAGTGACCAACAATACACTCAAATAATAAGATTTTTCATTTCTAAGTAAAATATTTTAATATTATTTATTCCCCAAATGGTTGAAAATGGTTATAGCATTTCACACATTTTCCTCTTTTATATTATCACATACATTTGAGCACTCTCAAAGGATGTCTTTACATCCCCAAGTATTAAAAGGGTGAGCAAATACATCAAGCCTCCTTAGAATTTCTGTAAGCTGCACCTGAATGCATGTGCAAACATACATCAAATGACCACTGCTGTGTACAAACTGCTTGTTTAGGCTTTTTTAAATACGACGATCACATGTTTAAATGTCATGCTGGGATTTAGTTAACTAAGGTGGCAGGTTCTTAAGATGGAGAATTTATTATATTGAAATTTTCCAAATGTAAGACTGAAAAGGGAAAAAATACGTCAACTTTTATTTATTTCCTATATAAACACAGGCAATTTAGTTCTTCCCCAAAATGCAGGCAGATTAGATGAGTTAGACAGTAGTCAATTCATTTTGCATAGGAATGGCTCATTAAAAAAAGGGGCCCTGCATTTGTATTAAGCTCTGATTGGACAGAGCACAAAATGAATTTACAGTGTCACTCAGAGATGTAGCAGGACTAATGAGGGAGGAATGGTGCGGCACAGGGTGGGTAAATCTGTAGTGTGTTCATTCATTCCTTCAGCTGGTACTGCTCATGAAACTGAGGTGTCCCTCATTATGCATGTGTCCCCGGGGCATTCTTTAATATTTTAATAAATAACAACATCAGCCCAACAAGAAATTAATGAATAGTATCATTAATAATGAGCTGGAGTCTTGTAGTGATAGGACAGATATTAAATTGAACCACTGTGGTGCTATCTCTAGAGACTTGGGATATTTCCAGTGGCAAACAAGGCATCTGAATGAAGCAACCACCGCTCTGTGCCAACAGCTTTTACAACAGGTTGGGAGTAATAAAAGAGGATTTTCTGCACGATAAAGTTAAGCCCTAGAAAATCTGCTGGTGTAGATCGGTGTGAAAAGTACTGCCAAACATGATCCTTAATTAAACTTTAATTAAGATAAAGCTTTTCTTTTTTTCTCTTCCAAGAAAAGTAGCAGCCAAATGGACCCTGACTATTTTCTACCAAAATCTAACTTAAAATCATTTTGTTTTATACTATAAAAATTATGCTCAAATATATTAAGGTGTTGACTTCAATACTCCAAATGAGGAATAGTGGTGATGCCCTAATTGCCCACCACAATATCTGGAGTTGTATTAACGATGAGGGGCTCCTTCTCTCAATTTCTTACTTTCTATTATTTTCACATTTAAACCACTTTACAATTTTTTAAATTTTGTTTTATAATGAGAATGTTTTACATTGAAAAAAACTAAATGGGTTTATAGCTTTTCAATTAATCTTGAGTGAAGATTATATTCAGATTGTATATAATTCTCATAACTTTAATAATTCTCATCATTTAAAAAAATGCTTCATACACTGCAAAAATTATTTAGCATTCATCCTTTTTATTGTATGACACATGGCAACTAGTTGCAATAATGTTAACATTTTTTTCCAATGTTTTTATAAACTTAAATTGTGTAATTTGGTTTCTGCTTTCCAACAGAAGTGCAAATTGTGCAGACCTATGTTATACTGATGAAAAATACATTAGAAATAATATCAGTAACTATTTTATTCAAATAATTTGCATATAGTACTGAATGCTATTGTTCTAAAGTTTCTATTTTCTACCTTAATTTTTTTGCATTGTAAAATATTAAAATAAGTTATTTAAAATGATTTTTATGTAAATTTAAAATTTCTTTTAACACAAAAAACCTATACTTGATATTTTAATAGGAGGAAGGTGATTGAAAAGTATACATATTGCAGCAATTCTCATGCTTTTTTTTGTATGCAATTACATGCTTTATTACATGGTGGCAGATTTTAAACCATTTCTCTCTGTAGTAGACAATTTTCATATTTATAAGAATTCTAATATTAAATGGTTTGAATATAATTTATGTAAGTTTTATTATATATTTGTAATTTATCACTACATTTTTATGCTGTATGAAATTGATAACAATCATTTATTTAAAGAATATTTTTGAGATATAACAGAGCCCAATTTTTAACTATGAACATGCCAGATTCTATAGCTAGGATCTCAATGAAAACCTTTGACTACCACAAGTATGAGCAATCCAAAACTAATGAAAAACTGCCCCTAAGAAAATTTTTAATGAAGATTTATATTTAACTCTGACTATCTTCTTCATTTTTATCCCTTTTGTTATTGTGCCCACACAGTCACTAGTAAAGTTAAGGAAATAAACATGCCTCCAGATTCTAAAAAGTATTAATTAGGGTTAATTAGTTCATTATCTGTAAGAGGAACTATAATAAATATACATTTTTATGGTATTAAGTCATTGAAAATGGTCTGAGACTGATGGAGAAGTTCTTGTCAGTTTTGACAGATAAGAACAATGATGATGGAGCCCAAAGTCTTAAGTAAAATACATTGTTAGGTGTCTTTTATGTGCTTGTAAATAGTACTGAAAAGATATTGTTGAGAGGAAGATACATTTATGATTCCAGATGAAGAGTTAGGACTCTGAAACTTAGCAAAAAGACATCTATGGTCTTTTCTTTAATGTGTCCTATTTTTTTTTAATTTTTTCTGTGTCCTGTTTTATTTGATTCTGAATCAAGTTAAATAGATCTCTTTTTTACAACATGAATACACAGATCTAAAGCCAAATAAACATTTTAAATAGTTCTACTCTAGACAAATTTGAGCCATTTCCAAATGATGAATTATATCTCTTCTCCTCAAGAAGCTTAGCTTTTCACATTGAGTTACATCAAAGGTTGTATCAGTTGAACTTTTGACCTCACACCTAATGTAATCAACTGTTTATTAAAAACAAGAAATTAGATGTCATTATAGTTGAAATAACATAGTATTGCTGTTGTCATAACAGATGACAAAAGCATATTCTCATTGTGCCATTGAGACACTAACATTTATTCCATAGGCTCATAAAGTGTAACCTTAGCATATATTATATGTATTATTTGTGGTCTCCATCTTGATGTCAGTAGTTCACATGGGTCATAAGTGGATCCTCCTACACATGAAAAACATGAAGTACAAGAGCATCCACCACAGAATTTTTTTTAATTATTTTATTGTTGTTCAACTACAGTTGTCCGCATTTACCCTCCCCCCACCCCACCCCAGGCAAACCCACCTCCCTCCCTTGCTTCCCCCCTCCCCCTTGGTTTTGTCCATGTGTCCTTCATTGCAGTT
>PVJI01024711.1:0-21535 GCA_004026765.1 Micronycteris hirsuta
GACCCTTTGGTTCGCAGCCCATGCTCAATCCACTGAGCTCCACCAGCCAGGTTAAATTGGACTTTTTAAAAAGTATATTTTATTGATTATGCTATTACAGTTGTGCCATTATTTTTCTTCCCTTTATTCCCCTCTACCCCCCACCAGCATTTACTCCCTTAGCTCATGTCCATGGGTCATACATGTAAGTTCTTTGGCTTCTCCATTTGCCATACTATTCTTAACCTTCCCCTGTCTATTCTGTATGTACCAGTTATGCTACTTATTCCCTGTACCTTTTCCCCCATTCTTCGCCCCCCCCACCCGCTGATAACCCTCCATGTAATCTCCATTTCTGTGATTCTGTTCCTGTTCCAGTTGTTTGCTTAGTTTGTTTTTGTTTTTGTGTTTTTAGGTTTGGTTGATAGTTGTGAGTTTGTTGTCATTTTACTGTTCGTATTTTTTATCATCTTTTTGTTAGATAGTTCCTTTAACATTTCATATAATAAGGGCTGGGTGATGATGAACTCCTTTAACTTGACCTTATCTGGGAAGTACTGTATTTGTCCTTCCATTCTAAGTGATAGCTTTGCTGGATAGAGTAATCTTGGATGTGGGTCCTTGCCTTTCATGACTTGGAGTACTTCTTTCCAGCCCCTTCTTACCTGTAAGGTCTCTTTTGAGAAATCTACTGATAGTCTTACGGAACAGCTTTGTAAGTAACGGTCTCCTTATCTTTTGCTGCTTTTAAGATTCTCTCTTTATCTTTAATCTTGGGTGATTTAATTATGATGTGCCTGGGTGTGTGCTTCCTTGGGTCCAACTTCTTTGGGACTCTCTGACCTTCCCGGACTTCCTGGAAGTCTTATTTCCTTTTCCAGACTGGGGAAGTTCTCCTTCATTATTTTTTCAAATAAGTTTTCAATTTCTTGCTCTTCCTCTTTCTCCTTCTGGCAGTCCTATGATTCGGATGTTGGAACATTTAAAGTTTTCCTGGAGGTTCCTAAACCTCTCCTTTTTTTTTTTTTTTTCATTCTTGTTTCTTTATTCCGTTCCAGTTGAATGTTTATTTCTTTCTTCTTTGTTTTATTTAGGGTTGTTTTCTTTTCCCTGGGGTTGTGTCTTGATTTTTTGTTTGTTTTGGTTGAAACATTGTTCTATTTTCTTAATTTGCCTGTTTCTATATATTAGGTAGATCAGGTATGTGTCCTGGTCTTGAAAAAGTAGTCTTATTTAGAAGGTATCCTGTGGGGCCCTGTGGTAGAATTCCTCCTTGTCACCAGAGTGAGGTGCTCCAGAGGTGTTCTCTGTCCTTCTGTAGTGATTGGTCCACAACTGCTAAAGATAAAATGTCAGGTGAGGCTAGCCTCTGGCCCAGCTGGCCATGAGGCCCAGCTTTAAGAGTTGAGGTCACCGACTAGGTGTCGCACTTTGGAGGGGTACCAGCTGGGTGGATGCTCAGGGAAATGCCAGGGTGCAGTGAACAGTTTGATCATGGGTAATGGAAAGTGTCAGAAATGGCACCTGCAAGCATCAGAACAGCTATGTGGAAGGAGAATAAAGAAAGGGGAAAAATGCCACCCACCAGCACTTCTGTCCCTGGAGAAAGTTCCAATCTATTTCTGTCCCTCCAACACACATACTAAAATTAATCAACATATCACCTTCACATATGACCTGGGTGCTTTTTGAAATGCTGCCTCTGTGCTTAGACTTGTAAAGAGTACAGCCTTGGTTTCCTACAGCCCTTTACTTCTCCCAGATGTAAGTCCTATTGGTTTTCAAAGTCAGATGTTATGGGGGCTCCTCTTCCTGGTGCAGGCCCCCTAGGCTGAGGCTTGGGCTCCCTGTCCTTCAGGAGAGAATCTCTGTGATTATGATGTACTTCCCACTTGTGGGTCATCACATGGAGGTTGGGAGGCAGGGTGGGTCCTGACTAGACTGAGTTGCCACCCCTATTACCTGTCTCAATGTGGCCTTTTTTATATACCGTATTTTGCCATGCATAATGCATACTTTTTTGCCCAAATTTCTGAGGCAAAAATAAGGATGCACATTTTACATTGGTAGTACCTGAAATACCTTGTATCTGTTCTTATGTTTTGTAATTATGTTACATAAAATTTCTTATAGCATAATATGTTCAAAAATAAAAGCTAAAATTCTTTTAGTATACAAAACAGGTACCTAAATATAAATAAATAAAAATTGTGTTAAAAATGAAAACAAAAGATTTTTTTCCCTGAAAGTTTGGGCTGGCAATGTGAATATGCATTATACATGGCAAAATACATTATTTGTAGTTGTAGAAAATCTCTTCTGCTAGTCCTGAGGTCATTCTCAGAGATAACTGTTCTAAATGTAATTGTAGTTTTTGTGCCAATGACTGGAGATGAGCTCAGGATCTTCCTGATCTACCATCTCACACTCGAAGCCGGGAGCCTTTCTCCTGAATATCAGTTTAGCTTATTTGTGAAATGTCCCTTGAGGTTGGTATGCTGTCCACACAGCAAATGTCTCCCAGTTTATCATTTTTATTAGACTTCTCAAAGTATCCATTTTTGTTTTGTTTGACTCTTCCTGTATCATCATTATTTCCTATTTTATTTCTGCTCTTTTCTTTATTACTTCCTTTTATTTTGGGGATCAAATTTATGTTTATTTTCCTAAATCTTATGAGAGATTATTAACTCATTGATTTTTAGTTTTTTGTCTTTTCTAATATGATTATTTACACTATAACTATTTTTCTATGCTTGATTGAGCTGCAACTGACAAGTTTTATTATGTAATATATTCACTGTCATTATTTTTGAGATTTTGTTTTATTTATTGTTGGCCCATAAGATAATTAAAGAATATTTAGTCTCAAATATGTAGGGATATCCTAGTTATTATTTAATTTAATTTAATTTAATTTTTGTAAGAACACTTAACATGAGACATGCCTTCTTAAATTTTTAAGTGCACACACAGTTTTGATTACTACTGGCACAACGTTGTATGTACAGAAGGTCTCTAGAACTTAGTCATCTTGTATAACTAAAGTTTTATACCTGTTAAATAGCAATCCCTTATTTTCCCCTCTCCCCAGTCTATAGCAACCACAATTCTGTTGCCTGATTCTGTGAGTTTGACTACTTTAGATATCTTATATAAGTGAAATCACGCAGTATTTGTCCATGTGTGGCTGACATTTCACTTAGCATAATGTGTACAAGGTTCATCCATATTGTGACAAATTGCAGCATTTCCTTCTTTTTAACTTTGAATAATACTCCCTTATATGTATATGCCACATTTTCTTTATCCATTTGGGATGTTTTAGTTATTTTTTATTATTAAGTTTTAGTAATTACATTGAATAAGAGAACCGACCCTGTATCATTTTAATCCTTTAAAGTTTGTTGAGCACATGGTCAATTTTTGTAAATGTTTCTTGAATCCATGGAAAGAGTGTATATACTATTGTTGGTTAGTACATGATTCTGTATGAATCAGTCACATTTGATAATAATGTTGACAAACATTTTTTCCATATTGACTTCATTACTGGTTTGATCAGTTCATGAGTGGTATGTGAAAACCTCCTGCTTTGGTTGTAGATCTATTGATTTTCACTCATAGTCAATCATTTTTTTCATTATATGTTTTGAGTCTATGTTATTATGTGCATAATTTTTAAATCATTATGAATCTTCCCTGAGCTTTTAAAAATAAATTATGAAGGGTTCTTCCTTATCTCTAGTGATTTTGGGCAACCTTAAAGTCTACTTTTTCTGATTTTTAACATAGACATACCTGCTTACTTTGATTCATATTTGCATGCCTTATCTGTTTTCATTCTTTTATTTTCATCCTCTTTTTCATTTTAGAAATGAAATATGTGTCTCTTATAAACATCATAGAGTCGATTGCTGTTTTTAATCTAATGTGACAATTTTTGTCTTTTAAATATTTGGTCTGTTTACTTTTAATATTCTTATGGGCTTATAGCTCTCATCTTACTTTATATGTATTTTCTGTGTTTCTATGTTTCACTCCTGGTGTTTCTTTAAGTGTGTTTTATTGATTATGCTATTACAACTGTCCCATTTTTTTCTCCCCTTTATCTTTTTCCACCTTGCACCCCCCCTTCCTTCAGCACTCCCCTCCCACCCTGCCCTCAGTGCATGTCCATGGGTTGTGCACATGAGTTCTTTGGCTTCTCCATTTCCCGTACTATTCTTAACTTCCATCTGTCTATTTTGTGCCTACCAATTATGCTTATTTCCTGTACCTTTTCCCCCCATTCTCCTCGTTCCCCTCCCCACTGATAACCCTCCATGTGATCTCCATTTCTGTGATTTTGTTCCTATTCTAGATGTTTGCCTTGTTTTTTTTTAGGTTCAGTTGTTGATAGCTGTGAATTGGTTGTCATTTTACTGTCCAGATTTTGATCTTCTTCTGTTTCTCAGATAGGTCCCTTTAATATGTCATATAATAAGGGCTTGGTGATGATGAAATCCTTTAACTTGACTTCATCTGGAAAGAAGTTTCTCTTCCCTTCTTTTCTAATTGATAACTTTGCTGGATAAAGTAATCTTGGATGTGGGTCCTTGCCTGTCATGACTTGGAATACTTCTTTCCAGCCCCTTCCTGCCTGCAAGGTTTCTTTTGAGAAATCAGCTTATAGTTATGGGCACTCCTTTGTAGGTAACTCTCTCTTTTCCTCTTGCTGCTTTTAAGATTCTCTCCTTATCTTTAATCTTGGATAACTTAATTATGGTGTGTCTTGGTGTGTTTCTTCTTGGATCCCATTTCTTTGGGACTCCCTGAGTGTCCTGGACTTGTATGTCTATTTCCTTCACCAGATTGGGGGAGTTCCCCTTATTTATTTAATTTTATTTTTAGTTATTTTATTTTTTAATATTTTATTGATTATGCTATTACAGTTGGTCCATCCCCCCTTTATTCCCCTTCACCCTGCACACCCCCCTCCCACCTGCATTCCCCCCTTTTAGTTCATGTCCATGTGTCATACATATAAGTTCTTTGGCTTCTACATTTCCTATACTATTCTTAACCTCCCCCTGTCTATTTTCTGCCTACCATTTATGCTACTTATTCTCTGTACCTTTCCCCCCTCTCTCCCCCTCCCACTCCCCAGTTGATAACCTTCCATGTGATTTCCATTTCTGTGATTCTGTTCCTGTTCTAGTTGTTTGCTTAGTTTGTTTTGGTTTTTGTATTTTTTTTTAGGTTTGGCTGTTAATAACTGAGTTTGTTGTCATTTTACTGTACATATTTTTGATCTTCATTTTCTTAGATAAGTCCCTTTAATGCTCCATATAATAAGGGATGGGTGATGATGAATTCCTTTAAGTTGACCTTCTCTGGGAAGAAGAAGCCCTTCCATTCTAAATGATAAGCTTCACTGGATAGAGTACTCTTGGATGGAGGTCCTTGCCTTTCATGACTTGGAATATTTCTTTCCAGCCCCTTCTTTCCTGCAAGGTTTCTTTTGAGAAATCAGCTGATAGTCTAATGGGAACTCATTTGTAGGTAACACTCTCTTTTTCTCTTGCTGCTTTTAAGATTCCCTCCTTATCCTTTCATCTTGGGTAATGTAATTAAGATGTGCCTTGGTGTGTGCTTTCTTGGGTCCAACTTCTTTGGGACTCTCTGAACTTCCTGGACTTCCTAGAAGTCTTATCTCCTTTTACAGATTGGGGAATTTCTCCTTTATTATTTGTTCAAATAAGCTTTCCATTTATTGCTCTTCCTCCCCTCCTTCTGTCACCCCTGTGATTTAGATGTTGGAACGTTTTAAGATATCCTGGAGGTTCCCTTACTTTTTTGAATTCTTGTTTCTTCATTCTGTTTCAGTTAAATGTTTATTTCTCCCTTCTGCTCCAAACTGTTGATTTGAGTCCTGGTTTCCTTCCCATCACTTTTGGTTCCCTGTACATTTTCCTTTATTTCACTTTTCATAGCCTTCACTTTTTCCTCTATTTTGCGACCATATTCAACCAATTCTGTGGGCATCCTGATTACCAGTGTTTTGAACTATGCATCTGATAGGCTGGCTATGTCTTCATTGCTTAGTTTTATTTTTCCTGAACCTTTGATCTTTTCTTTTATTTGGACTTTGTTTTTTTCTTTTTTTGTCTTAGCATGCTTGTTACGTAGTAAGGGGCAGGGTATTAAGTGTTCACCAGGGTGGAGTAACCCACGTGATTGTCTTGTGATGCTGTATGTAGGGGAGGAGTCTGAGAGAGAGGACAGAGCTGCTCGTTCAGCTCTCTGTTGGCTTTCAGTCACTTCCTCTGCTACCCAGAAGCAAATTGGGCCCTTCTGGTGCTGATTCCCATGTGGTTGGTTTGTGTATGTTCTAGGATCCTCTGGGTCTCTTCAACAAACTCTCTTGTGAGTCTGGGAGTTTCTCTCACTGCTGCCTCAACCCTTAAGCTGTTTTCAGTCAGAGGCTTTGAGGCTTTATTTCTCCGAACTGGAACTCTGGGTTGCATGGTCTATCTCGATACCCAGCTGTGCCTTCCAGTTTATCTGCATATGAATGTGGGACTGCCCGGTCTGCAAGCCACCACCTCATCTTATCTGCCAGCCACTGCCCTGCCACTAGTCCTCTCCACCTGGCTGTCCATCTCTACCCCTCCTTCCGGTCTGGATGAATGTTTCTTTAACTCCTTGGTTGTATGACTTCCATACAGTTTAATTTTCTGTCAGTTCTGGTGGTTTTTGTTTTTAAATTTGTTGTTGTCCTTGTTTTGGTTGTGCAAGGAGGCACAGTGTGTCTACCTACGCCTCCATCTTGGCCGGCCCTTATTTTTTAAAATAAGTTTTCTATTTCTTGCTCTTCCTCTTCTCTTTCTGACACCCCTATGATTTGGGTGTTGAAACATTTAAAGTTGTCCCAGAGGTTCCTCAGCCTATCCTCAGTTTTTCCAATTCTTATTTCTTCATTCTGTTCCGGTTGGATGTCTATATCTTCCTTTTGTTCCAAATTGTTGATTTGAGTCCTGGTTTCCTTCCTTCCACTGTTGATTCCCTGTATATTTTGCTTTGTTTTACTTTGTATACCCTTCACTTGTTCCTCTGTTTTTGACTCTGCTCAATCATTTATATGAACATCCTGATTACCAGTGTTTTGAACTCTGCATCTGATAGGTTGGCTATCTCCTCAGCACTTAGTTGTTTTTATGGAGTTTTCATCTGTTCTTTCATTTGGGACATATTTCTTTGCTTTGCAAACCTGTTTGTCTGAAGGGATGGAGACGTAGGTATTTGCCAGGGTGGGGTGTTGTGGTGCTGTGTTGGGGGGAAGGATCAGAGAAAGAACAATGCAGCTCGGCTCTTCCCCCACTTTCAGTCATGTCCCTCTCTTCCCACAAGCGGATTGTGCCCTTTCAGGTACTGATTCCCAGGTGGGTGGGCTTGTGTACATTCTAGGATCCTGTGGGCCCCTTGGAGACTCTCCTGTAAGTCTGGGAGTTTCTCCTGCCGCTACTACCCCCACAGTTTTTACAGCCAGAGATTTTGAGGCTTTATTTCCCTGTGCTGGAACCCTGGGTTGCATGGTCTGTTTCGCTCTTCAGTTGTTTCTCCCTGTTTAGCCAAACATGAATGTGGGACTGCCTGGTCTGCCAGTCACTGCCTTGTCCCCCATCCTCTCCCGTCTCCCATTCTCTCCTCATCCACCCCCATCCTCTCCATCCTCTCCAAGCTGCCTGTCTCCACCCCTGCTACCAGTCTGGATGAATGTTTCTTTTACTCCTTGGTTGTCTGACTTCCATACAGTTTTATGGCATTTCTGGTTCTTTTTTATTTTTAAATTGATTGTTATTCTTCTTTTGGTTGTGCAAGGAAGTGAAGCTTATCTACCTACACCTCCATCTTGGCCAGAACTCTCATTCCTGGTATTATTTAATTGTGTCTTTTGTTTTTCATTCCCATCAGAGTTGATTTAACTAGTATTTTCAAAGAACTAGCTCTAGGATTTAAGCAATTCTATTGTATTTTTTGACTACATAATCAATAATTGATTGCCATAGTAATATTGCTAACAAACGACTATAAACCACAGTGTCACATCATAGTAAGCATGTTTTGCTCATGTGACTGGGGTTAGCTAGGCAGTTCTCCTGATCTTGGCTGGGTCTTCTCACAGATCTTTGGGTTGGCTGCATATTAACTGATTTAGGATGGCCTTGGTTCTGCTTCATGTGCCTCTTTCCTTTAGCAGACTAGATTGTGCATGTTCTCATGGTGATAACAAATGTGTAAGAGACTGAATGGAAACACACACAAGGCCTCTTGAGGTCTAGACTTTGAAATAACTTGTATCATTAATCTAAAGCAGGTTACATGGCTGAGCCCGGAATCAGTGTGAGAGGACGCTACATGGAAAAGGACCTAAGTACTGGGAATAATCCACATTATCATTGCAATCCATGCTCACAAAGAAACGAATAATGCTGATGATTTTTGTCATGGCCTTCATTCCCCTGTCGTAAGGAGACACAAACTAATTTATCCTGGAAGATGATAAAACCTATAGTCTCATCTCAAGGCAGTGATCTGGTAATTAACAGTGCATTAAACATAAGTTCATCATACTGTATGGCTTGGAGTCTGCACTGCACTCCAGGTGGGGGAAGTTTTCTTGAAAAATATGAACAAAGCCCTTTGTCCTCCTTTCATACAGCATATGTAGTCTTTTCCTTTGTATCATTGTGGACTTTATTATCAATGTTTTGCTCTTAATTTTGTCAATCAGCAAATGTAAGTACATCCCATCATTTTAGGAGCCTAGTCTAGTACATGGTGAGTCTAGTAGCATCTAATGGCAGAATAAAAATGCAAAATAAGAGAGTTATTTTGAAGGATAGAAAATTGTGCTAGGTACACAGAAATTAAAATCAAAGTCATCTTGAGAGCATCAGCATAGATTTCATAGAAAAGAAAGCTTTTGAGTCCAAACTTCACAGGCAAATTTGAGCTTTCTAGGTAAGTAAGCAGAAAGATTTTCTTGGCAGAAGGAACAAAATGTACAAAGTAAGGAGATATTAGACACATTCGTTTGTTAGGGAAAAGTACAAGTTCAGTGTTGCTGGAACATGAAGTAAGGGTCTGGCATACCTTATTAAAGAGTTTAGGTTCTATTTAATCACAGCATACCTTTAAGTAGAAAGGGATACACAGTCAACTTCCAAATCGCAGGAAGACTTTCCAAGGCCACCAGAGTGTCCAGAAAAAAGATAAGGAGGGACTGAATCAGAGCAGTGATTATGGATGAATCTGGGAGATATTTTGGAGAATTAGTGAAACTTGATGTTTTACTGCACATGGGAAAAAGGAAGGTTGTAGAAAGAGGAAATATCAAGGATGTCTTCTGAAACTGGTTGGCTAGTGGATGCATTTTGCGAGATGGCAATAATAACAGTGGATGAATTATTTATCTTTCACTGCCTGGCTTATGGGTGGATGAATTATTTAATGGAGATGCTATGATTTCTGATTGGAATGAGTTGAATTTCAGAATGAGATAGACCAAAACACCTACGGAAAGACGTCTACTTCCTAATCCTTGGAACCTATAAATGTTACCTTAGTTTTAGAAAAAGGGTCTTTGTAAGTGTGATTAAGGATCTTGAGATGAAGAGATTGTCCTGTATTATCTGAGGGGTCTGAAATGCCATCACAAGTGTCTTATAAGAGACAGAGGGAGATGGAAGACTGCCATGTGACCACAGAGGTGGATACTGGAGTGATTTGGCCACATGGCAAGTATTACTAGCAGACACCATAAACCACCATAAGCTTGAAGAGGCAGGAACCAATTTTCTTCTAGAACCTGGAGCATGGCCTTGCCGACTCCTTGATTTCTGCCCAGGATGATGATTTTGGACTTCTGGATTCCAGAGCTGTGAGAAAATGTATTTTTTTATGTTTGTTTTAAGCCATCAAGTACTTGGTAATTTGCTACAGAAACCACAATTACAGAATTTGTTACAGAAACGAACACAATTAGGAAGAAGACCAAAGGGCCAGAGGCTAACCGAGCAAGGAAAACTTGTTAAGAAATAAGGACGTTTTCACTCTTCAGCAAAACTCCTTGAAAGAATTGTTCATGTTCATTGTTTCATTCTCTTTTATTGTCTGAAAGCTACTGTTTATCCTTTAGGTCTCAACTTAAGTGTCTTTTTTTTCTTTTTTTTTTTATTACTTTATTGTTCTTCAATTACAGTTGTCTGCATTTTTTCCCCTCCCCTCCTCCCCGCCCAACCCAATCCTACCTCCCTCCCTTGCTTCCACCCTCCCCCTTGGTTTTGTCCATGTGTCCTTTGTAGTAGTTCCTGAAAACCCTTCTCTCCACAATCCCCTCTCCCCTCCCCTCTGGCTATTGTTGGATTGTTCTTAATTTCAATGTCTCTGGCTATATTTTTCTTGCTTTCTTCTTTTGTTGATTATGTTCCACTTAAAGGTGAGATCATATGGTATTTGTCCTTCACTGTCTGACTTATTTCACTTAGCATAATACTCTCCAGTTCCATCCATGCTGTAGCAAAGGGCATAAGCTCCTTCTTTCTCTCTGCTGCGTAGAATTCCATTGTGTAAATGTACTATAGTTTCGTGATCCACTCATTTGCTGATGGGCACTTGGGTTGCTTCCAGCACTTGGCTATTTTAAATTGTGCTGCTATGAACATTGGGGTTCATAGGTTCTTTTCGACTGGTGTTTCAGGGCTCTTAGGGTATAATCCCAGCAGTGGAGTTTCTGGGTCAAAAAGATAGCTCATTTTTAGTTTTCTGAGGAAATTCCATACTGTTTTCCACAGTGGCTTCACTAGTCTGCATTCCCACCAACAGTGCACTAGGGTTCCCTTTTCTCCTCATCCTCTCCAACACTTGTTAGTTGCTTTGTTTATGATGGCCATTCTGACCTGTGTGAGGTGGTATATCATTGTTTTTTTTTTAAGCGATTTTATTTTATTTATTTTTTTAATTTATTTTATTTATTATGCTATTACAGTTGTCCCATTTTCCCTCTTTTCTTCCCCTCCACACCCAGCCCCCCATTCCCCGCCCTTTAGTTTTTGTCCATAGGTCATACACATAAGTTCTTTGGCTTCTACATTTCCTATACTATTCTTAACCTCCCTCGTCTGTTTTCTACCTACCGTTTATGCTACTTACTCTCTGCACCTTTTCCCCCTCTCTCCCTCTACCACTCCCCTGTTGATATCCCTCCATGCCTTATATAAATCCCTTTAACATTTCATATAATAATGACTGGGTGATGATAAACTCCTTGAACTTGACCTTATCTGAGAAGTACTTTATCTGCCCTTCCATTCTAAATGATAGCTTTGCTGGATAGAGTATTCTTGGATGTAGGTCCTTGCCTTTCATCACTTGGTATACTTCTCTCCAGCCCCTTCTTGCCTGCAAAGTCTCTTTTGAGAAATCAGCTGACAGTCTTATGGAAATTCCTTTGTAGATAACTGTCTCCTTTTCTCTTGCTGCTTCTAAGATTCTCTCCTTATTTTTAATCTTGGGTAATGTTATTATGATGTGTCTTGGTGTGTTCTTCTTTGGGTCTGACTTCTTTGGGACTCTCTGAGTTTCCTGGACTTCCTGAAAATCTATTTCCTTCACCAGCTTGGGGAAGTTCTCCTTCATTATTTGTTCAAATAAGTTTTCAGTCCCTTGGTCTTCCTCTTCTCCTTCTGGCACCCCTATGACTCAGATGTTGGGACGTTTAAAGATGTCCTGGAGGTTCCTAAGCCTCTCCTCAGTTTTTTGAATTCTTGTTTCTTCATTCTTTTCTGGTTGGATGTTTTTTTCTTTCTGCTGGTCCTCTTCGTTGATTTGAGTCCTACTTTCCTTCTCATCCCTATTGGCTCCTTGCAGATTTCCCCTCATTTCCTTTATATTATCCTTCATTTGTTCAAGTAATTGCAACAATCTTTCTTTGTTGCATCCTGTGAGCATCCTGATTACCAATGCTTTGAACTGTGCATCTGATAAGTTGGCTATCTCTTCGTCACTTACTTGTATTTTTTCTGGAGCTTTGATGTGTTCTTTCATTTGGGCCATTTTTTTTTCTTGGTACGCCTATTACTTTAAGGGGTGGAGCCTTAGGTGTTCACCAGGGCGGGGAAACCCACGATGTTGTGTTGTGACTCTGTCTGTGGGGGCAGAGCCTGAGAGAACAATAGCGCTTGCTCTGTTCTCCGCTGTTCCCCAACTACCCACAAGCAAGTTGGGCCCTTCTTTGCTGGCTCCGGGGTGAGTGGGTGGGCCTGCACAGTTCCAAGTCCCTGTGGGTCTCCCCAGTGAACTCTCCTGTGAGGCCAGGAGTTCCTCCCACTGGCGCCTCAAACCCCACAGGTGTATTCAATTGGTGGTTCGAGGCTTTATTTCCCTGCGTTGGTGGGCTGTGTGGTCTGTTCTGCTCCCCAGCTTTTCCTCCCGGTTTATCTGCGCAAGAATGAGGGCCCGCCTAGTCCACCAGTCTCAACCCCGGTTTTGCTGAGTGCGCCTGCTGTGTTTTGGTCAGGCATGCCCGCCACGGGACTCTCCAGGCAACTGGAGTGTTGCCAGTACTGCTCCACAAACCGCGTCTTGCCGAGTGTTCTCCACCCAGCTCCGCCCCGCTTACCAGTCTGGATGAACGTGTCTTCTTTAACTCCTTGATTGTCGGACTTCCACTCAGTTCAGTTTTCTGTCAGATCTGGCTGTTTTTGCTTTTTAAATTGTTGTTTTTCCTCTTTCGGTTGTGCGAGGAGGCATAGTGTGTCTACCTATTCCTCCATCTTGGCCCTCATTGTGGTTTTAATTTGCATGTCTCTGATGGCTGGTGATGCTGAGCATCTTTTCATATGTCTCTGGGCCCTCTGTATGTCCTCCTTGGAGAAGTGTCTGTTCAAGTCTTTTACCCACTTTTTAGTTGGATTTTTTGTCTTGGAGTGGAGTCGTATGAGTTCTTCATATATTTTGGAGATCAAACCCTTCTCTGAGGTATCATTGACAAATATGTTTTCCCATACAGTTGGTTCTCTTTTTATTTTAATACTGTTTTCTTTAGCCGTGCAGAAGCTTTTTATTTTGATGAGGTCCCATTTGTTTCTTCTTTCCTTTATGTCCCTTGCTCTAGAAGACAAATCAGTGAAGATGTTGCTGCATGGAATGTCTGAGATTTTCCTACCGATGTTTTCCTCTAGGAATTTTATGGTGTCATGACTTATATTTAAGTCTTTTATCCACCTTGAATTTATTTTTGTGTATGATGTGAGTTGGTGATCGAGTTTCATTTTTTGCATGTAGCCATCCAGATTTCCCAACACCATTTGTTGAAGAGGCTATTTTTACCTCATTTTATGCTGCTTCCCCGTTTGTCAAAAATTAATTGGCCATAGAGACTTGGGTTTATTTCTGGGCTCTCTGTTCTGTTCCATTGGTCTGTTTGTTTTTATGCCAGTAAAAGCTGTTTTGATTACAGTGGCCTTGTAATACTATTTGAAATCAAGTATTGTGATCCCTCCTACTTTGCTCTTGTGTCTCAAAATTGCAGCTGACATTTGGGGTCATTTATGATTCCGTGTAAATTTTTGAAGTGTTTGTTCTATATCTGTGAAATATGCCATTGGTACTTTGATAGGGATTGTATTGAATCTGTACATTGCTTTGGGTAGTATGGACATTTTGATGATGTTGATTCTTCCGATCCATGAGCACGTTATATGTTTCCATTTGTTTGTGTCTTCCATGATTTCTTTCTTCAGTGTCGCGTAGCTTTCTGAGTACACGTCTTTTACCCTCTTGGTTTGGTTTATGCCTAGGTTTTGTTTTTTTTTTTTGTTGCTATATCAAATGGGATTTTTTTCTTGGTTTCTGCTTTTGATGTTTCATTGCTGGTATACAAAAATGCCTTTGATTTCTGAATGTTGACTTTGTATCCTGCTGTTTTGCCAAATTCATTTATTAGGTCGAGTAGTTTTTTGGCGGAGTCTATAGGATTATCTAAGTATACTATCATGTTGTCTGCAAACAGCGACAGTTTGGTCTCCTCCTTTCCAATTTGGATGCCTTTTATTTCCTCTTCTTGTCTGATTTCTGTAGCTAAAACTTCCAATACTATATTGAATAGAAATGGTGATAGTGGATAAGCTTGTCTTGTTCCTGATCTTAGTGGGAAAGATTTTAGTTTTTGCCCATTGAATATGATTTCGGCTGTAGGTCTCTCATAGATGGCCTTTATTATGTTGAGGAATGCTCCCTCTATTCCCACTTTGCTGAGTGTTTTTTATCATAAATGGATGCTGTACCTTATCAAATGCTTTTTCTGCATCTATTGATATGATCATGTGATTATTGTCTTTGCTCTTGTTTATGTGATGTATTACGTTTATTGATTTGTGAATATTGTATGTACTGTCCTTGCATCCCTGGGATGAATCCCATTTGGTCATTGTGTATGATCTTTTTAATGTATTGCTGGATGAGGTTTGCCAATATTTTGTTGAGGATTTTAGCATCTATGTTCATCAGCAATATTGGCCTGAAGTTTTCTTTCTTTGTTGTGTCTTTATCTGGTTTAGGGATTAGGATGATGCTGGCATCATAAAAAGAGTTTGGGAGTCTTCCATCATTTTGGATTTTTTGGAATAGTCTGTGAAGGATAGGGATTAGCTCTTCTTTAAATGCTTTGTAGAGTTCTCCTGTGAAACCATCTGGTCCAGGGCTTTTGTGTGTTGGGAGTTTTTTGATTACTTCTTCAATTTTGTCTGCTGTTATTGGTTGATTCAGGCTTCCTGCTTCTTCTTCATTAAGTTTTGGAAGATTATATTTTTCTAGAAATTTGTTCATTTCATCTAGGTTTTCAAATTTCTTCGCACACAGTTCTGCATAGTAGTTTCTTCAGTTCTTTGTATTTCTGTGGCATCATTTGTAATCTCTCCTCTTTCATTTCTGATTGTGTTTATTTGGGTCCTCTCTCTTATTTTCCTGATGAGTCTTCTTAAAGACTTGTCGATTTTGTTTATCTTTTCAAAGAACCAGCTCCGGGATTCATTGATCCTTAGAATTGTGCTTTTAGTCTCTATGCCATTTAATTCTGCTCTGATCTTGGTTATTTCCTCCCTGCTACTTGCTCTGGGCTGTCTTTGTTGTTGTTCCTGGAGTTCTTGTAGGCGTAGGGTTAGGTTATTTGTTTGAAATGTTTCTATCTTTTTTAGGTAGGCCTGTATTGCTATGAACTTCCCTCTCAGGACTGCCTTCGCTGTGTCCCATAAGTTTTGGGTTGTGAGTTCATTTTCATTTGTTTTGAGAAACTTTTGATTTCTCAACTTAGGTGTCTTGAAGGACTTGTCTGACTACTCAACCTAAAGTAGCTCCCAAGGTCTTATTTTCTATATGCTGTCTATCATAACTTACTATTTTCTCATTTATTTACTAACTTGCTTCAGTAGTGTTAGTTCATCTTTTTCATTGCTGAATCCCCAATGCCTAGAATGTTATTATCTAACAGAGTTGGTGTGAAATACAAATTTTTAAATGAATGAATGAAGAAATAAGTAAATATTCAGTGTGATAGTTAGTGATGTGTTTATGTGTATATATGTGTATTGTGCATGCCTGCATACCTTGATCACTGTGAGCCTCCTTTTTTGTATTTTTGTACTTTGTTTTATTGAAAACATGGTCACAATGATTGAAAAAGCAAAAGTAATGGTTGTATATTAATGGGTTATTATTTTTACTACCAACTACTTAAACAGTACGGGAGCATGTAATATAAGTACGATCACTGTGAAAGTATTTAATGCTTTATGGTCTGAGTTTTGCATAAATTGAAATAGACCTGTTCATAAAGTACAAATCAATTTCCCTCTTATTTCATTTTTTTATTGTTGTTCAAGTACAGTTGTCTCCATTTTCACTCTCCCACGACCCCCACACCACCCATCCCTACCTTCAACCCTTGAACCTACCCCCTTTTACATTGTCCATGGGTCCTTTATACATGTTGCTTGATGGCCTGTCCCTTATTTGTGCCCATTATTCCTCTCCACCCTCCCCTCTGGTTACTGTCAGTTTGTTCTTGATTTCAATGTCTCTGGTTATATTTTGCTGCTTGTTTGTTCTGTTGGTTAGGTTCCACTTATAGGTGAGATCGTATGGTATTTGTCCTTCACTGCCTGGCTTATTTTACTTAGCATAATGCTCTCCAGTTCCATCCATGCTGTCACGGAGGGTAGGGTCTCCTTCTTTCTTTCTGCTGCATAGTATTCCATTGTGTAAATGTACCATCATTTTTTTATTCACTTCTTTACTGGTGGATACTTAGGTTCCTTCCAGCACTTGAGGAGGCTAGCAAACTTTGAGATATAGAAATCAAAAGAATGGTTATAAGGATGCTCAAGGAACTCACAGACAACTACAAGGAATGAGTGAGAACTACAACGGTATGAAAAAGGCAATAGAAACTATAAACAAGAACCAGGAAGAAATGAAGAATACAATTTCTAAAATAAAATACACACTAGAAGGAATTACATGCAGGCCGAAAGAAGCAGAGGACCAAATTAGTGAGCTAGAAGACAAAGTAGAACTAAACACTCAGGTAGAGCAGCTGCACAAAAAAAAAAAAAACTAAAAAAATATGAAGATAGCTTAAGGGAACTGCAAGACAACATGAAACAGAACAATATTCGAATCATCGGAATACCAGAAGGACAAGAAAAGGAGCAAGGGATAGAAACCCTGTTTGAGAAAATAATGACAGAAAACTTTTCAAACTTGGAGAGGGGAAAAACCATGCAGTTCAGGAGGTACAGAGGGTCCCAGTCAAGAGGCCTATTCTAAGACATGTCATAATTAAAATGTTAAGTTTTAAATAGAAAGAGAGAATCTTAAAGGCAGCAAGGGACAAACAAGAAGCAACATACAAAGGAGCTCCAATAAGGATAGCAGCTCATTTCTCAAAAGAAACAGTACAAGCTAGGAGAGAATGGCAAGAAATATTCCAAGTAATGAAAAACAATGGCCTGCAACCAAGACTACTCCACCTAGCATGGATATCATTTAAAATGGAAGGTGAAATAAGGAGTTTTCCCAAACAAAAGAAGGCTGAAAGAATACACCTCCACCAAACCAGCACTGCAGGAGATGCTAAAGGGACTGTTATAAGAAGAGCAAGAAAAAGAGTGAGAGAGAGAGGGACACAGGTACAAAGGGGAAATATGAATGAGTACCTATCAATAATTACATTGAATGTAAATGGCTTAAATGCTCCAATCAAAAGACACAGGGCAGCTGAATGAATAAGAAAACATGACCATCACAAATGCTGCCTACAAGAGACCCACCTCAGAACAAAGGACCTGCACAGACTGAAAGTGAAGGGCTGGAAAAAAATATTCCAAGCAAATGGACAGGGAAAAAAAGATAGGGTAGCAACACTTATATCAGACAAAATAGGCTTAAAAACAAAAGCCATCAAAAGAGACCCAGAAGGTCCCTTCAAAATACTCAAGGGAAGAATCCATCCAGAAGACATAAACATTGTAAACATATATGCACCCAACATAGAGCACCCAAATATATAAGGAGAATCTTGGAGGACTTCAAGAAGGCTATAGACAATTATTGTAGGGGATTTTAACACCCCACTGTCAACAATGGATAGATCTTCCAAACAAAACATCAACGAGGATGTTTCAGCATTGAACAATGCCCTAAATCAAATGGACTTAAAGTTACATATATAGAACCTTTTATCCCAAAGAAGCAAAATACACATTCTTTTCAAAGGCACATGAGGCATTTCCAAAGATAGACCAAATGATAGCACAGCAAACAAGCCTCAACAAATTCAAGGAAATTGAAATCATATCAAGCATTTTCTCTGACAACAAGAGCCTTAAACTAGAAACGAACGTCAAGGAAAAAACTGAAAAACACTCAAATTCGTCGAGATTGAGTAGCATGCTATTAAACAATGAATGGATTAATAACGAGATCAAGGAAGAAATCAAAAAGTTTCTGGAAACAAATGAAAATGAACACACAACAGTCCAAAACTTACCGGACACTGCAAAGGCAGTTCTGAGAGGGAAGAGCATAGTAACCAAGGTCTACCTAAAAAAGATAGAAACATTTCAAATAAACAGCCTAACTGTACATATACAAGAACTGGACAAACAATAGAAAACAAAGCCCAGAGCAAGTAGAAGGAACAAATAACCAAGATCAGAGAAAAATTAAATGACATAGAGACTAAAAGAGCAATCCAAAGAGTCAATATATCCAGGAGCTGGTTCTCTGAAAAGATTAAAAAAACCAACAAGCTTTAAGCAGACTCATCAAGAAAAAAAGGAGGGAGGACCCAAATAAAATCAGAAATGAAAGAGGAGAGATTACAACTGATACCACAGAAATACAAAGAAGTGTAAGAAGTTATTACAAACAACTATATTCCAAGAAATTTGAAGTGGAAAAATTTCTAGAAAAATATAATCTCCCAAAACTGAATGAAGAAGCAGCAGAAAGCTTGAACATACTGATAACAGCTGATGAAATTGAAGCAATAATGAAAAAACTCCCGGCACAGAAAAGCTCTGGACCAGATGGTTTCACAGAAGGTTTTACAAGACATTTAAGGAAGAGCTAACCCCTATCCTCCTTAGACTGTTCCAAAAAAATTCAAGAAGAGGGAAGGTACCAACATTCTTTTTACGAGGCCAGCATCACCTTAATCCCCAAATCAGATAAAGACAAAACAAACAAAACTATAGGCCAATATTGCTGGTGAACACAAACGCTAAAATCCTCAACAAAATACTGGCAAACTGCATCCAGCAATACATTTAAAAGATCATACACCATGATCAAGTGGGAGTAATCCAAGGGATACAAGAATGGTACAATATTTACAAATCAATAAATGTAATACATCACATAAACAAAAGCAAAGACAAAAATCACATGATCATATCAATAGATGCAGAAGAAGCATTTGATAAGGTATAGCACCCATTTATGATAAAAAACACTAAGCAAAGTGGGAATAGAGGGAGCATTCCTCAACATAATAAAGGCCATATGCTAGAGACCTACAGCCAACCTCATACTCAATTGGCAAAAACTAAAAGCTTTCCCACTAAGATCAGGAATAAGACATGGATATCCACTTTCACCACTCCTTTTCAACATTGTGTTGGAAGTCCTAGCCACAGCAATCAGGCAAGAAGGAAATAAAAGGCATCCAAATTAGAAAGGAGGAAGCAAAACTGTCATTGTTTGCGCATGACATGATAATGTACATAGGAAGCCCTACAGACTCTACCAAAAATCTACTCGACTTGATAAGTGAATTTGGCAAAACAGTGGGAAACAAAGTCATTCTTCAGAAATCAAAGGCAGTTTTGTATGCCAAGAATGAAATATCAGAAACAGAAATCAGGAAAAAAATCCCATTTGCTATAGCAAGAAGAATAAAGTACCTAGGAGTAAACCTTATGAAGGAGGTAAAACTCCTATACTAAGGAAACTATACAACACTGAAGGAAGAAATTAAGGAAGTCACTGTGATCTTCTTAAAATAGGAGGGGCTACATCATATTCATTACTTACTGCTGGTACCCAATTAAGTGCCTACAACTTACTGATCTCCAGTGAACTTTGGTTGAAAAAATGATTTAACTTGAACCTCAAATCTTTTCTCTTTCCTCTTCTTAAAACTTAGTGACTTAAATTTACTTGTCAGCCTTTTGTGAAATCATCCGTAGTATTAAACACTGAACAAAAATGAGTATTTGATAATAGTTTGAAAATAGACATTTACTTTTATATTTTTTAATTAAATTTTATTGTTTATGCTTATTACAGTTGTCCCAAGTTTTTTCCTGTTGTCCTGCTCCACCTAGCCCCCCCCCATCAACTTCCTCAGGCAGTCCCCATACCATTGTCCATGTCCATGGGTCCTGCATATATGTTCTTTGGCTATTCTGTTCCCTTTGGTGTACTTTACATCCCTATGACTATTCTTTAACTACCTCCTTGTATTTCTTAATCCCTTTACATTTTTCACCATCTTCCTGTCCCTCCTCCCATCTGAAAACTATCAAATGTCCTCTATCTGTGATTCTGTTTCTGTTTTGCTTGTTTGTTTATTTTGTTTTTTAGAATCAATTGATGATAGATGTGTATTTATTGCCATTTTATTGTTCATATTTTTGATATTCCTCTTTATCTTAAAGAAGACCCTTTAATATTTTATATAATACAGGTTTGGTGGTGATGAACTACTTTATCTTTTTCTTGTCTGGGAACCTCTTTATCTGTCCTTAGATTCTAAATGATTGACACGGGGTAGATTGGACCTGCCGATACCCGTGGGTGACCGTGACCCAATGCGTGTATGAATTTCATACCGAGACACGCGGGGAAAGAGAGACCGGGGCCACGTGGCTGATTCCTCCCATTTCTAGGAAAAAGCCCCCTGGCTTGTTCAGCCAGGGTTTTTATCAGGGGCATTAGCAATTTACATAGGATTGATTATACATGAGATTAAGCAGAACAGGTGTAGGATTACTCATAGCAAGGCATTGGGATGTTGATTCACGTCTGGTGGCAGACAGGACCAGATTAAAGTAATATTCAGGGATCAGCAAGCCAGAATTTTTTAAGATACACCTTTGCCAAATTCCTATTAGAGAATTCCCATCCCACAGACATGATCCACACTTGCTCACGCAGGAATCACACGGAGCTGTGCTCAAAACGTGCAAATTCTCAGGACTGTGTGTTTACACACGTGTGGAAATCACTGCCACAAATGATAGCTTTTCTGGGTAGAGTAATCTTGGTAGAAGGTCCTTCCTTTTCATCATTTTAAATGTTACTTGTCAGTCTCTTCTACTCTGCAAAGTTTCTTTTGAGAAATCAGCTGACAGTCTTCTAGGAACTCCATTGTAGGTAGTTATCGGCTTTACTCTTGCTGCTTTTAAGATTCTCTCTTTATCTACACTTTGGCGTTTTAATTACAGTGTGTCTTGGTGTGGGCCTCTTTGTGCCCATTGTGTTTGGGACTCTGTACTTCCAGTACTTGTTTGTCTATTTCCTTCACTAAGTTAGGGAAGTTCTCTTTCATTATTGTTTCAAATAGGTTTCCAATTTCTTGCTTTTCTGGCACCCCTATGATGCAAATGTTTATACAGTTGAAGTTGTCCTAGAGGCTTCTTACACTATCATCATTTTTTAATTATTTTTTCTTCTTGATGTTCTGATTGGTTGTTTTATGCTCCCGTATGTTCAAAATCACTGATTTGATTCTCAGCTTCACCCACTCCACTGTTGATTCCCTGTAGATTGTTCTTTATTTCAATTACTATATCCTTCATTTCTGACTGGTTCTTTTTTATGCTATTGAGTTTCTTACTAAGTTCCGTGAGCATCCTTATAGCCAGTGTTTTGAAATTGGCATCTGATAGATTGCTTTTATCCATATTCTTTAGCTCCTTTTTAGGACTTTTGTTCTGTTTTTTTTCAT
>PVJI01024712.1:0-21521 GCA_004026765.1 Micronycteris hirsuta
TTTTAAAAACCTGATGCAACACATATTCGCTGTGTGATCGTGGATAAATTAATGTCCCTGTGCCTCATTCTCTTTGTCTTTAAAATGGGGAAAATGATATCTCTAATCTTTGGGAGTTCTTGGAATAATTAAATGAAAATATTAACATATAATACTTTATAGATTGTCCAACATTTTGTTACTTTTATGTAAATATTAGCAAATAATAATAATCACAATGTCATTATATAATGTCTTATAGTTTTAGAACTTAGTTGATTTTGGCAAACCCTTATTTTTATTGTTGAGGGAATTAAAGCATAAGAAGTCTAAATGTTTCACCAAGTAGTACACATAGGTAGCTAGATGAGGCAGATTTAGATTTTTTAAATTTCAAATCTCATGTTTGTTTGCCGTATCAGAATAAGAGGTAGATAGCAACTCTCTCCTAAGGAGAACCTTCATTAACATCTGAAAGCAAAATTCCAAGTGACAGAATGGGGGTGTGGGAAGGGAGAAGGCACATGGCAAAGAACCATAGAACACAATTTCTAAGCACAATTCAAAACGCTTTCTGAATTTTTAATTTTGGTTCTTCCACTCACAAGCTTCTGACCAAAGTCTGGTCCGTTTTATTGTTTGCAAGTTGGGTCCAATTCTACTTATTATGCATATCTCGCAGGTATGGCAGAGGTAGACTCAGAGGGCACACTGCCATGTTACTCTCCAAAGTGTGATCTTGGTTCCTTCCAGCCAGCCTTGAGGGACCTCCCTACTCATAAAACATATTTGTGTTGCCCTGACCAGCATGGCTCCATTGGTTGAGTGTTGTCCCCAAAAGCGAAAGGTCTCCAGTTCGATTCCCAGTCAGGGCACATGTCTGGGTTTCAAACTGGGTCCCCAGTTGCGGCACATGTGAGAGGCAACTAATCAATGTTTCTCTCACACATCTATGTATTTCTCCTTCTCTTTCTCCCCACGCCTCAAAAATAAATAAATAAAATATTTTTTAAAAAGAAAATAATTTGTATTAAATGTGTGCAATAATTATTTGTACTCAGAACTGAGTGTCCCAGAATCTAAATACTTAACCATTTTGCAGTACTGTCTCAATTTACATAAACTGGTAAATGCAAAATTCTTTTATAGCCCTTAAAATAATGTGGAATAATACCTAGGCTAAGGGTGAAAGAAAGGTAATTTCTATAAATCAATTTTATGTACTTTTAAAACAGACTCATTCATTACTATTGCTAAATAGTTCCTTGGCAAGCTATAGGAAATAATTCATTTTCAAAGGCAATATTTAGCACTGCCAAGGAGTTCCCTAGACAGCAGGAACTTTTGACTTATATAAGCAATAACCTTTACTCCCTGAAATAAGAATATGTTTCAAACCCAAATATTTGTTTTTTAGCTAACACACATGTGCATCTATATTCATGAGACATGTAATGTAAAGGTTATAGCACACAACACTAATGGTATTAATTTTTTATTATTTTATTATTTGCATAGTTTTGAAGATATATCACTGGGGACACCTAAGATTGTAAGTGACAAAGGTTTTAGTCTGTTGAACTCTGAGAAGAAAGATTTTAAATGTGGTCTTTCCACAAGGAAAAAAATCTATCCCATACATATGTATGTCAATATAAAAAGAGATGAAAATCTGTGGAATTAAGGGATTGTAATTATAAGAACTAATCATTTTGTCTTAGTTTCAGTCTATTCTATGATTCGTTAAACATCAGTGAAAGTTTTTGGCTTACTTTTGTGGTTTAAATGAAAGGGACGTGAAACAGTTGTACACATCGAGTGCCCAGGTATGAGAACCTTTGTGTGTGCCATTCCATTGATTTTATCATTAACAAAAGTCACTGCCTGCTCTTGCCTTTTGAATTCTGCCTCACCCAATTGAATCCACACTTAGAGGAGTCGTTGCTTTTGTGAGTGGCATAATGCGTGTGTGTTTTTCTTCCGTTTCTTCTTTGCAGGTTTAGGTCTAGCCTTCAACCTGCAACCCGCCTTAACAATCATCGGCAAATACTTCTATAAAAAACGACCAGTGGCCAATGGACTCGCCATGGCAGGAAGCCCTGTTTTCTTAAGTACATTAGCCCCTTTCAATCAGTTCCTTTTTAATACTTATGGCTGGAAAGGAAGTTTCTTGATTTTGGGAGGTATATTGTTGAATGCCTGTGTTGCTGGGTCCCTCATGAGACCCGTGGGACCCACACAAACTGCTAAGTCTAAAAATAAGATCGACGTAACAGTGCAGGAGGCACATGTGAAAAAAAGCCATAAGAAGAAATCAATATGGAAAACAATTGATAAATATTTTGATTTCTCCCTTTTCAAGCATAGGGGATTTTTGATATACTTATCTGGAAATGTCATTATGTTTCTAGGATTTTTCGCCCCCGTTATATTTTTGGCTCCATATGCTAAAGATAAGGGAATTGATGAATATTCTGCAGCCTTCTTGCTGTCTGTCATGGCTTTTGTTGATATGTTTGCGAGGCCTTCTGTAGGATTTATTGCAAACTCCAAACTCATCCGACCTCGAATCCAGTACTTCTTCGGTTTTGCAGTGATGTTCAATGGAGTGTGTCATCTCTTGTGCCCACTGGCAGAGAACTACACAAGCCTGGTGGTTTATGCTGTATTTTTTGGCCTTGGATTTGGGAGTGTTAGCAGTGTCCTCTTTGAAAGTCTCATGGACCTTGTTGGTGCTCAAAGATTTTCCAGTGCTGTGGGACTCGTCACGATTGTGGAGTGTTGCCCAGTTCTTCTCGGGCCTCCTCTTGCTGGTAAGAATATTTCCCATCAAGGAAAACAAAAAGCATAAACTCAACAGTTGTTAACTGACACTTTCTTTGTAGTAGATAATGTGCCTTGTAAGAAAAAAAAAAAAAAAAAAACAGCCTGGAAGACTGTGGGTGTGTTAATTTTAGGTTTTATTATGTGTTTTTAAACTTCATAATTAGTTGAATTTAGATCTAAACTGGTTTCAGAACCTGAACATACACATTTAAGAATTTAAGGTAAACCGACAATTAGTAGAATAATTTTTAGGTTTTTACCCATATCAGTTGTTTTATGCTTTTAAAGCTGTATCATTAAAATGTTACTTTTTAATTATTGTGTTAATATTGCCAAATCATGGCACCAGTTGTGACAATGACAGTGACTGATATGTGGGGCTTCTTAAAGCTCTCATCCTATAGCCAGAATACTTCCATTTTTTCATCCCGTTTCTGCCTCCTGCTACCCCGACACTCCACAGGTGGTGTCTGGCGTGTTGTAGGCACTCCGGAAATGCTTTAGAATGAATGGGTCTTGCTGTAGTTACTACTCATCCAGTTGCTGCTGTCTCTGCAACTCTTCTTAGTAGAGCAGTAAGGGGTAGGTGGTGCATGGTTTTCATTGGTTTCGGCCCAAATTTTCACTGCTGCACTCACACAGAGCTGAAACTTTAGTTCTGGAAAATGATTTTGTCCCCTGATGATGATAAAAAAATTCCTGAAACATTTAGAAAGTATATAGCTGTGGTAGCCCAGGGTGACATTACCTCTGATGGAGCCATAAAACTAATTTTTATGTATTTTGAAGTGTCACAGTCATTGTGTGCATGGAAATATTTGACTTAAAGTTAGAATGGAAAATTAAATTATGCTATTTTTCCTATGCTTATGTATGTGTCATGTTTATTCAAATAAAGCTGTTCCACCATTTACTTAACTAAAACAAGGGAACCTGTTCACATAGATAATTTTACAAGCAGCTGCATTTAATATTAGCTACTGACTAGATTTTAGTCAGAATGATAGATATTCTGACTCAACAAGTAGGTCTCTGTCAGAATCACCAGGAATTAGCAGACAATAAACAACATGAATTTGTGTACTCAATTTTGCTGATAATTATTAAGTTCCTGCAAAAGCAAGAGGCAAAACTATGAACTGAAACATTTTTAAAAGTTAATAAACCTTCAAATTCTAGGACACCAGGTTAGTTTTTAAATATTTTTAATAATCAAATGGAATAAATATTTTCTGCCTGATTAGTGTCTTAATAATTTAGATTCAGATAAACTGAAAAAAGAAAAAAAAAAAACTGTGATTAGCCACAGGAGGGACATAACACTTAACCCAAAGTTTGGGGAAACCATTTTACAGAACAGTTACCAATTTGAGATTCACACAGACTTCGACTGGAACCATATTCTGCCACTCTCTGGCTGCATGACCGGGTCAGATTTCTTCAGAGTACCTGGTAGGATTAAATGAGATATTACAAATAAAAATGTTTAGACTCATGCTGGGCATAGAAAAAGAATTCAGTAAACATGGTACCCTGTTATGAACTTTATAAAAGCCTTTGGGTCTTTCCTAAAGAGTGTAGTTTTCCCCTTTATTGAAGAGATAGGAAGCATGGAAAGGAATGAGGCAATCTCAAAGTATATGCTGTAAGTTAATAGATAGGTAAGTATGGCTATTTCTACATGCATGAGATATAAAAAATGTACCTCACACATGTATGTATTTATGACATTGCACCCCAAGGCATATATACTCACTTCGTCATAATTGTGCATTTTATTGAGGGAAATAATGTTCAATAATTTTAATATACTGGTAATATAATGTTGGATGTGCCCATATGCGCCTTTATTTACATTATAAAATATTATCTAGAATACTTTTTCTTTATTAAAAATGACTTAATATTAACTTAAGAAGTAAGAACATATTTTCTGGAAGAATTTACTTGAAAATTTTATTATTTATGGCTCATTTATTATTTTATTTTAAAAGATTTTTTTTGTCTCTTAGGTAAATTGGTGGATGAAACTGGAGAATATAAATATATGTATCTGGCCTGTGGAGCTATTGTGTTCTTATCAAGTGTGTGGCTACTCATTGGCAATGCTATAAACTATAGATTGCTTGCAAAGGAAAAGAACTTGGAAGAAGCAAAGAAAATTCATAAGCCCGTGTTCAGAGAATCTGAACCCTTGAAGCAGTCTAAAGACTATGATGTTAATATCCGAAGTACGGGAAGAGGGAGTAATCCCTCAGAAAGAGAAACTAACATATAGCAAGAATCACATCTCTGATTTTAATGTTTATGACTTTTTTAGGAGTGTTTTTTCCAAAATATTGGAAAGGATTTTAGTTGAAATAAAACTCCATAATTAACAATGGAGATAAGACTTTTCTCAGTGGCAGGTCTTAAGTGTTTCCTTTAAAATATTTATTTAGGCAGTTAAATTTGAGATTATGCATATAAAGAATCAGTGCAAGGGCTTATTTCTGGTTGTGGTAATTAAAATAACTTTCAATTCTTCCAGTGACTTCCAGCCTTGATCATAGACATCTGAATCCCGACCTCTGGTTTAAGTAGTTAGGAGTATGTTTAATCCTATAAGAATTCCCTCTCCACGTTTCGTTTTTATTTGATATTAAAGTGTGAAATGGAATTAAAGGAAAATGAGTTTCCACTTGCAGTCTCTGGAGAACAAGGGAAATAAATTCAAAAGGAGTATCACTAACTATTTTTTTACCTAAAAAAAAAATCCATGGAGAAACAAGAAGTGAAGTGTGTTACATCTGTAACCACTGTGCAACATGGATCTTAAAGATAAGAACATGGGTGACAGTGAGGTGATCTTAATTTGAAAATACAGCTAACTGTTGTAAAAAAGAAAAGCATTTGCATACATAAAATAAAATTTAAAAATCCATTTGAAACCATTATTTCTGAACATTGTTGGATTTGGTTAATCCATGCACATGATTTCTTTGAAGGGGCCATTAGTACCTGGTGCTAGAGAATAGACTCCTCAAATAATTTTGAGAACTTTTACCTAATGCATAAATTATATTAAAAGACTAAATTACTCTAAGCAAGCTATGTCCATTGATTTTAAAAAGGATTTTTGTTAGTAATCCGGAAGTTAATAACCAGGGATTCATTTTAACCAGAACTCATACTGAGATATCAAGTGGAATCAGCCTGAATCCTGGTGGACAGCCTTACAGACAGGCCCAGCTGTAGCTTTTCCCAACAAGTAGTGGCGATGAGGGGGTTACTGTAATCACTAATCCATCTGAGCAAAGCTAAGAGTGGGAAGTGCTTATAATGAACCCTCTGAAGTCTCATCTTCCTCCCTTCCCCAAAATGCAAAAGAAAAAAAAAAATCACAAATAGGCTTTTACTCAGCCACTGAAAATGCTTCATTGTAAGAATGGCAGCACTTGAAAATTCTGCCCTCTACTGATTGACTTCCTGCTGCCTCTCAACACAGCTAAGCCAGGAGACTGTTAAAAACAAAAATAAAATCAAAACAACAACAATAACAACAAAAAGCTTGTAGGTTCAAATCTGTGTGTGACTTGGTATATGGTTTGGAAGCGTAGGGCTCGTGTATAACACAGTGGCAAACAGCTTTCAATACTGCAGCCAGATTAGTTGAGCAGTTTCTCACTTTCATAACTATGTGAAAATATCTGGGACTCTGAATCACTTTTGAATACAGTAGCATATGATAGTTCTGCTTTTAACTAAGAAGGAAATTGTGCATTGAGACTACAGTTATAAATATTTAAATACATCTACAGATCTGAAGTTTGAGATCATGGTTAATAAAAATCATTCAGTGCTTGATTATTGAAGTGTTGGCACTCTTAAGATGGCAAAAGGAATTTGCTGTTTTTCTTTTCTTTTCTTGCAGTAGAGGCAGGTACCATTCTTATTTCTAATAAGATCATACCTGGATACCAAGCTTTTGTGATACTTAACATTAAGGATTTGCTTTGTAAAATGTATACACTGTTTAAGCAGTTACATAAAATTCCATATTTCATTTAACATTCACTTTTTGCATATGAAAGAGTTATTTATATTTTTCAAATATTAAACAAAATGATATGTGCCAATACCATAGGTAAGTTAATCAGGGAGATGTGGCAGTATACACTGATTTTTTAAATTCGATTTTGCCCAATCTTGAATCTTGAATGAACTATTTTCATATATCACTGATTCATCATAAGAAATGCAACATCATAAATTAATAGCTCTACAATCTTAAACATTTCTAAAAATGTCTTAAATTCTCTGAAGGTAACCATTTAAATTAATATAGATATCAGACCTGGGGTGGGGGTGGAGGATTAAATAGCAAAATAAAGATCCTGGGGCTTTAGGTCTAAGACGGTAGTCCTTTTAATCACCTGCTGGTAGAGATGCGCGGGTGCGGTGGGTGCATTCCAGTGGCTTTCTTCACGAAAATACTGTACATACTGATAAATTTCTTGTCAAAAACCAATTCATATTTATTCCTTGGTCATTTTCGTTATCCTTTCATTTCTGACACTGATTATAATAAACTGTTAAAAATAGAAAGGGACGGGAAATTGTGCAAAGCACATGATATGTATGGCATGTGCTTTGCGCATGCGCACATGAGCGTGTACCACCAGTCGTGCCTGGTAGTAGCAATGCACAAAGTTACAAATATGCACACACACAAATTCCCAGACATAAATGTCGAAAATGCAATCAGAACATACTTGAACTCACCATGTAAACTCACATACAGGACTCAGAACTGTTCCATGATAACATAAAATTTTCTACTGGCTCACTCTTCCCACTCCCTTAAATTTGTTAAAATATCCAGTATCTGTTGCTTTAACTGAATCTTTCAAAGATTAAAAAGAGAATAACATCTTAGAATATTGATTATTACGTAGTCATATAAATGGAGGAGGAAGTATAGCTGGCTTCTGTGTCTGCAAGTATTAGTGCAGAATATATTTCTTCCCCTAAGAAAACTATAGGACTTAGATGTTCAAGATATCATGAAGCAAAGTCAGAGAACAATATCAACCCTCTTCAGTCCTATTCCCCACTGCGGAATTGTACAGACGGAAGATTATCTTAACCAGGGTATAACATAATTCACAACCACTGGCTAGTTTATTTTTCCATTTGTGATAACTGGGCGCCCCATATTTTTCACCATTTAAGCTTAAATATGCATTTACTAATTTATGAGTAGAATATCGGGTATAAACTTGTCCTGTGTTGTCCCCACCCTCTTTCCTGATCCTTTTTAGATCCAATCAGCACAAATTTAAGAGGCAATGAGTCAGGCTCTTACGTACTTCACGTTGGAAAACTTGATGTTTTCTCAGTGTAACTTCGCATGGCTCATAACTTTCACTTTCTTAGGACCGAATTCCAACTACCTGATCTCCACTCCCTCCCCCTGACACTAGGAAATAAGTAAAATCATTAGGTTTGATACACTTGAATGTGACTTTAGAAATCTAAATATTTTTTACTCATCCTTCTCTGGCTACATGTGACAATTGAGGATACAGAAAAAAGACCACAAGATGTATGAAGGAGGACCCCCCCAAAAAACAGAATCATCTTCAGAAGAGTGAGCCCCTTGTAGTACAGGCTTCTCTAGCTGGGTGAGTGTTCTAGGAGCCCACCTGGATCAGTGCATGATATGAAGTTGTGAGAGAGGCTGTGTTCAGCTTCAGTGAATTTTTTTGAAGACAATGCATTTGCCCGCTTCATAGTGGCTGATACACAAGCGCACCTGCCCGCACCACGCTGAGAGTTCAACGGTTTTTGACCACAAATGACATGACCCCCATATCCCACCCTCCCTATTCACCTGATCTCTCCCAGAGTGACTTTTTCTCAGATGAAAATAGTCCTCAAAGGGAAACATTTTTCCTATATGGAAGAAGTGAACCCCCAAAATGGCAGAAACACTAAAAGGCATTAAAATTGATGAGTTCAAAAACTATTTTGAGCAGTGGAAAAAAAAATAATAGGTGTATTGCATCAAATGGAGAGTACTTTGAAGGTGACCGAAGTTTAAACATGTAAGAGTAAATACACAACTTTTATAAATACTGTTTTTTTGCCCCCCCTTGTATGACATAAGTTGATGTTATAAAAGATAGAGTTACCTTTAATCAGTTAGTTGAAACTTACTTTCCATCCAAAAAGTACCTTTTCTAAAAAAATACCTCTCATTTGTATAATGTTTCAGACTTTTAATAAAATGAAATAAAAAATATGACTGTTAGGCTCAATTTAATAGGGAGAAAGAATGCAAAGTGGGGAAGGAACTAGTATTTATGTATTATGCATTTTGCCTGCCTAATACCTTTTGAGTGTCAAGCCAAATCACAGATAGAGGCTGATATTGGTCTGATATAATAGATGAGTGAAACAAAACCAAAAACAGACATGCAAAGAAATTCAGCAAATTACCAAAGTTAAAAGGTCATATGTGGCAGAGTCCAAACTAAAACTCAGGTTTATCTGAAAGCAGAAAGAGTCCGTAGGGTGTGCGCTGTAATGCTGCCTCCTGATAGAAGCTGTAGAAGCAAAGCTATGAGACAATATAGGTACAAGAAATTCAAACCTTGTGTGGTAAACCCATTAGGTTTAACTTCAGTTTGTATTATGATTTATGTAGTGTTTATTAGAGACTGCATTTGGTATAACCTGAATACACAGTTTCAAGTTGGTTGCTTTTCTAGTCAATGCGCATTATCCCAAATTATGTTAATGATTGTATAATATCCATAATTGTTTTAATGTGACTTTTTCATAAAAGTAATGACATATTTATATGACTCAAGCATAATACATTTTCCCTGAGGTTGGATTTAGAAGAGAAATGTTATTTTCTTTATGGATAAATAATTCCCATATTGGTTGCTACTTGTTATGACTCAAGAATTAAGAATACTTACTATGAAACATTGTTTTCAGAATCATGATGCCCATGTACAGTATTATCCTAAATTGCCAAAAATAACTTTAAAAAGTTTATGATATACAAATGATCAGGTTCATCTATGCACTACGTATCCACCCCCGTCATTTTATGCAATGGCCCCACCTCCTTACTCATTTCTCAAGTTTCGTGGACATCTGCATTGTCGTTCTTTCTGTCCATTTGTTTGAACAAGTGCCGTTGCTTTTTCCTCTAATTCTAGACTTTTTGGCATCCTTATAATATTGTTCTCCTTAGCTTTATTTCAGGTGGTGCACTTCTAATGCCTTAAATCCTTCACAATGCCGCCATGCTGCATCTGGTCTTACTTGCGACTCCCAGCAATGGCCGTGTTTCTGGAGCCAACAGTGCATACTTTTGGCAATTACCTTTCATCTTCACAGATGAAGGAACTTGTATGAATGTAGATTCAATGTTTCCTGGATAAGGAAGGTGCATACATTCTAGTTTTTTTTGTTAGTATGTCTTCCTTATGCATGATACATATATACTTGAATGTGATTTTTTAAAAATCTATAAATATCGATCTTTCTGTCCTAGGCCCTTCCTATCCCGGATGTTTCTAATTTTCTTAAAGTGCCTGACAACTTAGAGAAACCAAACTTACCATCAAATATAACATCCATTCTGTACTGATATAGCATACTAAGTAGATTTCTAACCCCAACAGTTCACAGTACCAAAGAGCATCCAAATTATTGAGATAAAAGTTGAAATTAGTCTTTACTCATGTCACCTTTTTAAAGTTTTGATTTCTACATATCCTGGTATATGGTCTCATGTTTGAGAAAGGTAAGAGGTCCAATCATCTGTAATTATAACACTTAGATAATCAAAATCATAAGCTGTGTTGATAATTAAAAATTAAACAATTTGCTGAGCTCATGTCAGTTTTTTGTTCTGATATTCTCCTCTTTGCTTTCAATAGTTTGTACATGGGAAGTTTTGACTCTGCAGGGCCCTATGATCGGGTTTATTTTAGTCTTCCATCCCCCCAGCTGCTCTTCTTTCACATTATTTGACTTATGCTCAGTCCATGAAAGAATTGTTGGGTAGTGTTGAGAGTTATAATTTTATATCTCTGCCTTAAGAGGAAAAGTAAAATTGCTGACTTTTCAATTTTAGCGGAGCATATGGGAATTTTTAGATGACATCATTTCTCCCATTCCCATTCCATGCTACTTTACCTTCCTCCTTCCTTTTATTTGTATAATAATTTTTAATGATTTTCTTTTAATAGTTTTTTACAGTTTCTTGGTCAAATTCTTTAGCATTTTTAATCTAATTGTGGGCATTTTTAGTAGAGGATTTTTTGCATGATCTCCACATTTTTCAGTCTTCAGAGGTACTTATTAGTAGGGTGTGCAATATTTAGTATTTCAGATCATAAATTCATTACCTTTTCAGCAAAGGTGATTTTCCTCACACAATTTAACAAGCTTTTTGTCCTTTAAGTTCAAATATAGCAAAATCAGCTAAAGAAGCTCTGTATGCACATACTGGTACTCAATATTCTATCTAGGTATAGATCTGTAAAAAGTTCTGGTCAGATGAGCAAAAGAATGGAATTCTTGTTTCACATGAATGTCAGGGTTAAATTTTATTCTAGGTTTGTTGTTGTTTTAGTTGACATGCATCTAAAGAAAGGATTTTAATTTTGACCCAGTTTACATAGCTGTTCATTAAAGTAGAGCACAAATTTCTGATTTTATTTTTCTACCCCATGCATAAAATATTTCTGGGTTTAGTAAGAAAGAACATGTGAACTGAACTGTTTATTTTCTAAGCATTATATATAATTTTGATTTGTATTGTATTTTCTTTTTAATATATTTATGTATCAAAGATATGCTTAATTAGTTTAATCTCCTCTGCCCTCTATGTTTGGTAGATCAAGAACATTAGTTAATCAAGAATATTTACTCTAAGAACACACTGTAATAAAAGTTTTGATAAACAGATGTGTCACAGTAAAATGTTTCACAAACAGGGCCCTAAATGCATTTGCAGTCAGTGATGTGTTTCCTTAGATTCAACCAAACTGATGTTCGCAGACTCAGTGGGCGCTGCCAGCGTGACTGAGCAGCAGTGAGTGCATGTGCGGGATAGCAGCTCCTCCTCCGCAGTGGCAGTGAAGATGAGGTCAGGCACAACAAGACATGTGCTGTTTTGCAGATGAAAGTGCCGGATCTTTCCATTTACCGGCTGAAATTCACATTTGATCGGAAGCCTTTTATTTACAGTCACTTCCCTCCTCCAAACGCTTTAAAACAGTGCGCTCATATTTTCCAGAGTGAATGATTCCCCGTTTTTGAGGGATTTTATAAAGCATTTTATTTACTACTTGTATTACTTAAAATTTTTTTTTCTCATCCCATTATTACATTTGCACAGGTATTGAAAGTAAGATTATTGGGGTAAAGGTTACACATGGTGACGCATTGCTTATATAGATATAAGACTTTTCCAGGCCTCAGATGCTCCTAGCTACCTTTTGTTAGAATTCTTGAGGGGTTGGATTAAGGGGTTAAGCTGTAGAATTTTTTAGAGTATAATTATATCTTAGGCTGTATTTTTATGATTTTTAAGTGAAAAAATTTTAATGGAGTTGATTTATTGGTTCTTTGTGTATCTTAGCCACCACTGCACAAGTAGTATCGTAGTCTATCGTCTTAGAGTTACAAGGTGGTGAAATTGATCGTTTTCTTGGAAACCTTAGATTATTCAGTCAGCATTTTTTACATAATACAAATCATGGCTACACATATTTTATTTTTTTAAATATCAATAATAAAAAATCAATGTAATTAATTTAAATACTTTTTAAAGTTAAAAAATATAAGATAGAACCTTCTACTTTTTGCCTTCTTACAGATGAATGTACTTAAAGTGATGGTGATTTGATCTTGCAATACATATTTCTGTTATTTTATATATAGTAATTCTAAACTTGGCAAGAACTGGCATTTTCATATAATACATATTTTTGTTTTTAACTAGACACAATGTAGATTTTATTTAAATCAAAAATATGTCGTTGATCATTTTAAGATTATAGTCCCTTTGATATGTATCTGCTTCTTTATTTTTAGGCACACTTGTTTGAATAACAATCATTTAGTACAACTTTCATTTATACTACTCTGTTATATTGACATTACTGTTTTAGAAAAGTCTCCGTTGTAGTTTCTAAGTTTCTCTACATAACTAATCTGAAACCAAATGTTGAATTCCTCTGTGGGGTACCTATTTTGCCAGCAGTTTTTAGTGTATTTTCCAGTTTATCTCTTTCTTATTAGACTGTGAGCTCCTTGTGGACCAGGATATACAACCTTAGCTGCAACAGTAATTTTAGTGCCTAGCAGAGTGCCAGGCACAGAGTGATTTCTTTATTGAGATAAACTCATGGCGCTAGATTATTAAATTAATACTGTGCTATTCTATGCTGCAGGCTGAATGATTGTTAGAAAAATTATCAGGCTAATGTCCAAAGTAAGATATAGAAAACAAACACAGCGTTTTATCTTTAAATTGATAGTTTATTTTGAAGATTTCATTTTTAATTTGTCAGGAAATACTTTATGCAAATTCTGAACTATGCAGCAGCTAAATTCATGGTACATATTAACTAGTTTTATTTTCTCTGCAAAATGAGACATGCTCTTTAGGCTTCCTGAAGATAAACATTGACAATCATTTTATTGACCAAAGGTGCTACTTATTTTCCAGTATTTACCATGATCATAAGTGCTCTTTCCTGCTGAGATTTATTTCTTCTTTTTTTTCAGGGGGCCGGGGAAGGAATTGGGATATATTTTTTGCTTGAATTGTGCAACTTGTCACTGCATATCTTTCTTTGTACTTCATTATTATTGTATTTGAATTATTATTTCTTACTGCTTGCTAATTTTTATTGCAGACCTATGCTGTTTCTTAGAAAGTATATACATATGTATTCATATAATATGTAAGAGAAAGCTGTATTGCTTATGAAATTAAAATTAAAATGACAAATAAATATTCATGATGATTTTTTAAATAAAATGTGCACTGCTCTTTTAAGTAAATTTTATTGATTATGCTATTACAGTTGTCCCATTTTTTTCTCCCCTCTCTCCTCCTGTGCCCTGTACTCCCATCTCCTCCAGCATCCCCCGCCTTAGTTCATGTCCATGGGTCCTACATATGAGTTCTTTGGCTTCTCCACTTCTTATACTATTCTTAACCTCCTCCTATTTTGTACCTGGTACACTGCCTTTTTTAAGGAAGATTAAATAGTATGCTAATCAAAAGGTAATTTTCAACATCAGCTTAAATGGAGGGCACTACTTTTTTTCTGAATGCACATAATTGATTTATGTCAATGGAAGTCAGACATAGTCAAAATGCAAGCCACTTCTAAGGGCTGAAATGAGCATCTACTGTTTGCTTTTTTATGTGTACACACTTTAATGGATTTACACAGAAGGAACACACTCAGTTCAAAAAGAGAGCATAATGTGCACCACAGAAGTTCTCCTCAATCCATTTCTCAGCCTATTTTCCTTCCTTTAACTTTTTTTTAACAAACTTCATCTTTAGAGCAACTTTATGTACATATGCTCTGTTCCACAGACACATTTAAAACACTGTTATCACCCAAAACCCATAGTTCACATTAGGGTTCACTCTTGGTATTATACCTTCTATGGGTTTGGACAAATTTATAATGACATGTATCCACCCTAGCAACCACTGATTTTACTGTTTCCATAGCTTTGCTTTTTCCAGAATGTTGTATATTTGGAATCATACAGTTTGTAGCCTTTACTTTTCTTTCTCTTTTTTTTAAGATTTTATTTATTTATTTTCAAAGTGGGGGAGGGAAGGAGAAAAAGAGGGAGAGAAACATCAATGTGTGGTTGCTTCTCACATGGCCCCCACTGGGGCATGTGCCTTGGCTGGGAATCGAAAGGGAAACCCTTTGGTCCGCAGCCCGCGCTCAATCCACTGAGCCACACCAGCTAGATTGTAACCTTTTCAATATGGCTTCTTTCACTTAGTAATATAGACATAAGTTTCCTCTGTATCTTTTCAAGATTTGATCTATTTTTTAACATTGAATGATATTTCATTGTATGGAAGTACTACAGTTTATCAATATACTTACTGAAGGACATCTTGGTTGCTTCCATGTTTTTGCAAGTATGAAAAAGCAGCTAAAAAAACATCCACTTTCAGGTTGTAGTGTGGACATAAATTTTCATCTTCTTGGCTTTAAATAACAAGGAGCGTAGACTTTGGTCGACGTGGCAAGAGTAGGTTTGGTTTTGTAAAAAACTACCAACCAGTCTTCTAAAGTGGCTGTACCAGCAATGCACTGTGTTTCTGCTGCTTTACTTTCTCACCAGCATTTGTTCTCCAGCGTTCTGGATTCTGGCCATTCTAACAGGTGTGTAGTGGTATCCTGCCTTTTCAGTGTGCATTTTCCTGATGATGTGTGATGTGCAGCATCTTTCCACATGCTTACTTGCCACCTGTGTACCTTCTTTGGTGATGTGTCTCTTCAGGTGTTCCACTCATTTTTAAATGTTTTTGTTCTAATTGTAAAAAAGAGAAAGAACTATGGACACAGACAACATTGTGGTGATTGCGGGAGGGGGTGGGGTTTGATGGAGGTGGGGCAGGGTATAGCGCAGATAAATGCTAATGGAATAATGCAATAACTAAGTAAAGCTGAAAAAAAGTGAGTTCTTTGCATATTTTGAATAGTAGCATTTTATCATATATCTTGGCAAATATCTTCTCCCAATCTGTGGCTTATCTTTTTATTCTTCTTTAACAATAAATATTATAACATTTATTTAATTTCTAAAATTTATACATTAATAGTATAAAATTTTAAAATATAACAAAGAAAAAAATGGGTATCACCCATAATACCATCAACCAATATTAGTATTTTAGAAATCCGTGTGGTCTCTTTCTGACAGCATTATATTTAATTTTCAGTTGATCACATGCAAAACAACAAGCAGTGACAATATCTTTCTTCTGAGACAAAAATCTTCAGCAAGTTCTTATGTAATATTTAAACTTTTATATTTTAATAACTTAGACATAATTGAAACACATAAATAGCAATTATTACAAAGTGACTTTTCTATTTCAACTTATTTTTATAATATTTTTTATTGTTGTTCAACTACAGTTGTCTCCATTTTGCCCCCACCATGACCCCTGCCCCTCCTACCCCCACCTCCCAATTCTGTTTGTAAGGGGACATAGTTTACTTTCTTTTTTTTTTTAAGATTTTATTTATTTATTTATTTATTTATTTTTAGAGAGAGGAGAAAGGAGGGAGAAAGAACAATGTATGGTTGCCTCTCACACGCCCCTCACTGGGGACCTGGCCTGCAACCCAGGCATGTGCCCTGACTGGGAATCGAACCGGGGCCTTTTGGTTCCCAGCCCGAGCTCAATCCACTGAGCTACACCAGCCGGGCGTAGTTTACTTTCTAATATAGATTTTTTTACTAACTTTTTAATTGAATTTATTGGGGCAATATTGGTTAATAAAATTACATCGTTTTCAGGTGTACAGTTCTATAACACATCATCTGTACATGGTATTGTGTGCTCACCACCCCAAGTCAACTTTCTTCCCATCACCATTTATCCCCCCTTTACCTTCTTCTACTTGTCCCCACTCCATGTACCTCTGGCTATCACCACACTGTTGTCTGTGTCTATGTGATATGTATATATGCATATAAAATATATATGTGTATGTATACACATCATATATATACATATGCATGTGATATATATCTATATGTGTGATATACATCTATATATGTGATGTATGTATCACATAGATATATTTTATATGTGTATATAAAATATATCTGTTTTTAATTGACTTTAAAGTGGATCTCATCTTCTATTCAACATTGAAAATAAGTCAGAATAAAAAACCTCTTTCCCTTACATTTTCTCTGAGAAAGAGAAAGAGAAACTGAGCATTGGGGGTGGTGAGTGGGGAGGTTGTGTGGAGACCTGGTCAAGCGGGAATGGGTGAGTTCCCTCTTGTTCTCCAGAGGTTTTCTATACACCGATTTGTTCCAAATCACAAGGTGGTGGTGACATAGGCTATAAATAACTGAAATGAACAAAATATAAAAATCTCATAAACAGCTACATACATTGCAAAGCACACCACTTTATGCACTTGACAAATACATTTGAGCACTACAACTGTAGGAATACTGTTCTAAATGCTGAGTTTGCAGTAACAAAGTGGTAAAACATTTAGACCTCTTAGGACTTATATTCTAGTGGAGAAAACAATAAAGAAGAAAAAAGTTTATTATGTCAAACACTAAGTGCTAAGGAAAATAATAAAGCAGGGAAGGATAATAAGGTTTCTATTTTAGCAAAGATGGAAAATAAGGTAACATTTATATAAAATAAGGAAAATAAGGCATCATTTACACAAAAACTTAAAGGAGGAAAGGGAACAAGCAGATTTCCGAAGAAAGAACATTTCAAGCAAAGGAAGCAGTAAGTGTGAAAGCTCTAAGCCATGTCTTGCAAGTTCAAGAAAAGGCAAGATGTCCGTCAAGCTGGACTGAGAGAGTGTGAAGGAGAGAAGTAGATGAGATCTGGGAAGGGATTAAGGATCAATTTTTAATGGTCAAATAAAAGACTTGATTTGTACACTGACAGAAGGTAGCATTTTTGTACAATTAGTTTTCATCAAGATAGATGACAAAAACAAGAAAAATAATGCAATTGTAGAAGAAACCTACAACCAAATCTACAGTGTTTTACCTTTTCATTGTATGCTACCACACTCCACCTGTTTTCTATGTTCCAGTTCACAGAGGTCTTTAACAGTCTATTTTTATACCTAAGCCCCCAATCTATTTTCTCCAATGATGATATCTAACTCTCCAGTCCATTTGCTCTCATGAAGATTTGTTCATATTCTAGCTAGATTTCAATCAAGTCACCACCACCCTCCCAAATATTCAGTGGACTGTTTTGTGAAGGTAAGAGATCAAAGTTCTGAGCATGGTACTACAATCCTTATCTTTGTTCCCAGGAATACTTTTTCAGTGATACACAATGTTTTGCAGAGATAAAGGCCTTTTTGCAGGTGAAGTCACCTTTAGGGCAAAGGGAAGTCCAGGAAGTGACCAAGATACTTATTACCTCCTTGAATCCAAGCAAAGATTTTTTTTCATGGAGGGGAGCTGAGGAGAACCCTCCTAGTTCATTTAGAAAAGATACCACAGTTTTAAATAAAAGTTTAAAATCAAAGAAAATAAAAATATGAATTCTTAGTTATTGTATTAATTATTTCAATTGCAACTGATTAGAACTTAACTCAATCTAGCTTGAGTAAAACAAAGTTTATTGCAAGACATAGCATAATTTATGGAATTGAAGGAGACCTATAGGCATCAGGGCATCTCTGGCATGTTGAAACTGGACACACTCAAGAGAGTCTGTGCAGTCCCACATCTCTGCTGTTCTCTGTGGGCATCTTCGTTGTGTCTGTGTGATGCAGGAATCCTCTGATGTTATATTTGTACACTTCTATGGCCACAAAAGCAGAGATATCCCTGATCACCTATACATGCATGTATACAAAATATTTGCAACTCCAACACATGAACTTGTTTGTTCCAGTTTAAAATGTTGGAGAGTGAATCCAATTATCTTTCCTGGATTTTCACTGGCACCTGGATCCAACTGACACCTTGGATTCTCTTGAATCCAAGTATGGGTTATGGCTCTTTCAGCTTGGGTCACATGGCTGCCTCTGGGTCAGGGACCAGGTTCTGTTAGCACAAGGTGGGAAGAGGACTCCTGGGCAGACAAAGACATTTAGGTACCATAATAACGAAGTAAGATTGGTTAGAATATTTGAATTACTGCTTTAATTCTCTATTATTTTTGCTACTCTCTGAGCCAGAAGTATAAAAATATTATTTAAGAGCATAACAAGCTTTGGAGTTAATGAGGACAAAGCATAAGGAAAGTGAATGTGAAGAAAGGCATGTTGGGATTTTTAAGAGCCAATTTAATTTAAAAAAATGTTTTCAAAATTGTCAGTAGCTTAATGTTTATTTAAATATTTAGCTATTTGTAATTTCAAATCACATTAAATGAGAAATTAGAATTTTTATATTTATCAAAAGAGACCATGGCTTACAAAGATTTAGAAAATTGGTGTAATGGGACTTGTTTTGTTGACAAAACATAAACTCTGATATTGATTTCAATGTAATTGTTGAGAATAAAATTGACTATAAGTCTGCAAATGAACAAGGATTAATTTTCAACGCATTTGCCATCCTATGTCTGGGGAATATTTAGTAAGTCCTTTGGCTATTGATCAATGAATTCTAATATTTATTGGACTTAGAATAACATCTTCAATCTCCTTTTTTGTTCTTACTGCATCATTACTAAGACAGATAGAATGCACAATATTAACTCCCAACATATAGAATTCTTAATTTTTTCCAGTGGAAGCATATTCCTTGTCCTTCTTTGTGAAATTTATAATTTTACCAGTTTAATTAATTTTTATTTACTGAAGGCACATACTAAGGAAGGGTTTTAGTGAGTCCATCCAGCTCCTGAAATAATTAACAAAATTTTGTTTGTGTTCATGCTTGCTTATGCATACATATATATAGAGAGAGAAGACTCACAGCTTTAATCAAAATTTCCAAGGCATTTGTGAACCAAAAAATGTTGGAGAAGGTCCAGTAAAGAATGCGAAAACAAAAAGTTATTGTTTATTTCAGTAGATATGAGATCTTTCCAAAAGAATTTCAACCATTGCTAATATAAAGAGAACAATTTGCTCAGCATTGATGTAACTTGACAGCCAAGGAGAGTAACTGGAATGTGCATGCATGAACAATGACGACTTCACTGTACTAGTCAGTGGGGGCAGCAGATGCCATTGAGTGAGCATGTGTGCTGTGTGGTGGTCACATTCAAAATGACTGAGCAAGGGGAGAAATGAATCTGCATCAAATTTTGCTTTAAGCTTGAACATCCCTCTGCAGAAACTATTTGGATAATTTAGAAGGCCATAGCTGTGGGTAACTGGTGATTGTCAGCTTCATCATGACACTGTGTTCTTGCATCACTGTCTTATGCAGAAGTTTCAGTGGAACATCAAATCACCCAGGTGGCTCAGCCCCCCTACAGGCCAGATTTGGTGCCCTGCAACTTCTGGCTTTCCCCAAAACTGAAATTACCTTGGAAAGGGAAGAGATTTCGGGACATTGATGAGATCAGGAAAATATGACAGGGCAGGGGATGGCGAGTAAGAGACCTGTGTGAAGTCCCAAGGTGCCCACTTTGAAGGGGACTGAGGCATCATTGTCCTATGTACAACGTTTCTTGTATCTTGTATCTTCTTCAATAAATATCTCTGTTTTCCACAGTACATGCTGGATACTTTCTGGACAGCCCTGGTATATCAGAGATTTTAACATTTTGGTCCTAGTTCACTGCAGTGGGCACCTACTAAATATATTTAATATTAATACTAGCAATACAAAGACAGGTCAAGTGCTTGCTGTGAGTTGACCTCTGTTATATTCCACACATTATGTAATTTAACACTTTGCCCAACCCTGTGAAATAGGTATGATCATTCCCACATTAAAGTTGAAAATATTGTAACTTATAAAAATCAAATATTTTCCCAGGGTCATATAATAGTGAATGAAACAGCCAAAATTAAAACCTATTTTTGGTTCTCAGCCCCATTATCATGCTAGAAAAAGGTAAATGTTCAAAACGTGAATTAAGTTAAATTAAAATTTTGACATGAGAAATATGTGATAGGGTAAGTATGGAACATATTCACTTCCAATTAAACTGCCTTTCAAGTACATAAACTTAACACTCCTTCTATTTTATCCTCATCCCATAAATATTCTTTTTTCTAACCATTTAAAAAGTATAATACTGATTTTATTTAAAGTCATCTCATCATTGTGATTACTTAGACAAAAATGAGCCTTTATCGTGAGGTAGAATTCCTTAGAAGTGAACAAAATAGTTGAACTATCACATTCTTTCTCCTGGGCACTCTGTTTCTATCAATGTTACAGAAGGTCACATTTGCCTCTTAGCCATACATTTTACATCGTTAATTATAATCAAGGAAACCTAACTCATTTTCATATGGGATTATGTAAAACTACATCTCTTTCATCTATATACTTGTCATAGGTTTTTGGATATAATTATCATATTTTACATTTATTTCTGTGACATATTTGAAACATTAGATTCAATTCAATTTAATAGTAACCTACGAAAAATTTGAGATGCTGATTGCAACATTCATGAGATTCATATTCTTTCCTTTTTAAAAGCAAAATTATAGGATTTATAAATCAATACAAATCATATATAAATGCAACTTTGGAAAGGGAGAAACTATAATTACTATCTTTCTTCATCTCATAGCTACTAAGTGAAATTAATAAGTAGTTATTTAGATAACACCTTTTCATTTGCCCTCATAAGCAACAAAATGATCAAACTTCTTCACATAGTAGAATTAGCCATAAAACAAGAGATTTCATTTCTTCTTGCTGAGGATCAAAAAAGGAGGAGGAGGAGGAGGAGAAAGGAACACACTGTGGGAGAAAATCTTTATTACTCTAAACCTAGAGGT
>PVJI01024713.1:0-21541 GCA_004026765.1 Micronycteris hirsuta
AAAAAAAAAGAGTCTGTTGAAAAGTGTGCTAGAGATGAGCAGGCAAGCTGCATTGTTCCCTCTCTGGCCCCTCCCCCACAGGCAGAGCAGCAAGGAGGGTCACCCTTCAGGTGTGGGGGGTTATTACCTAAGGCCCCACCCCTTATGACTTATCAGGTGCGCCAAGACACAGGGTCCAAATGAAAGAATACAGCAAAACCTCAGAATTAAGCAATGAGGAAATTGCCAACCTATCTGATGAAGACTGTAAAGCCCTGGTAATCAAAATGCTCACAGAACTGATTGAGATTGGTTGAAAAATTAAAGAACAAATGAAAGGTACTCAAAATGAAATAAAGCAAAATATTCAGGGAACAAACAGTGAAAAGAAAGAAACCAGAATTCAAAGCAACCATTTGGAACGAAAGGAAGAAATAAACATCCAACTAGATCAGAACGAAGAAACAAGAATCCAAAAAAATGAAGAGAGGCTGAGGATTCTCTGGGACAACCTGAAACATTCCAATATCCAAATTACAGGGGTGTCAGAAGGAGAAGAACAGCAAGAAATTGAAAACTTATTGAACAAATAATGAAGGAAAACTTCCCCAATCTGGTGAAGGAAATAGAGTTCCAGGAAGTCCAGGAAGCCCAGAGAGTCCCAAAGAAATTGGACCCAAAGGGGAACATACTAAGGCACATCATCATTAAGTTACCCAAGATCAAATACAAAGAGAAGATCCTAAAAGCAACAAGAGAGAAGGAGACAGTTACCTACAAAAGAGTGCCCATAAGGCTATCAGCTGATTTTTTCAAAAGAAAACTTACAGGCAAGAAGGGGCTGGAAAGAAGTATTTGAAGTAATGAAAGGCAAGGACTTATATCCAAGATGACTCTATCCAGCAAAGCTTTCATTTAGAATGGAAAGGCAGATAAAGTGCTTCCCAGGTAAGGTCAAGTTAAAGGAGTTCATCAGCACCAAGCCATTATTCTATGAAACATAAAAGGGGCTTATCTAAGAAAAGGAAGATCAAAACTATGAACAGTAAAATGACAACAAACTCACAACTATCAACAAATGAACTGAAAAAATAAAAGAAAAACAACAAAAATGAAAACTAAGCAAACAACCAGAATAGGAACAGAATCAGAGAAATGTACATCACACAGAGGGAGTTTGGTGGGGAGGGGGAAGGGAGGAATAGGGGGAAAATGTACAGGGAAGAAGAAGAAGAATTAGTAGGCATAAAATAGACGGAGAAAGATAAAAAATGGTACAGGAAACAGAGGACTCAAAGAACTTATATGTACAACCCATGGACATGAACTAAGGAGGGGGTGGGGAATGCTGGAGGGTTGGGGGGACAGGTTGGAGGGGAGATAAATGGGGAAAAATTTGGAAAACTATAATAGCATAATCAATTAAAAATACTTTAAAAAATACTATCCTTGTGAAGTCCACATTGAATAAATATACAGCCAAGATAGGTTTTAGTTGCAACCATAGAACTCTGAAGACATTGAAAAAGCTTTCAAATTTCAGGGATCATAAGCATCAAGTTGGAGAACTTCTGGATGATTACCTCATGTAATGGTTTCTCCTGTTTCATTAGAAACTCTGAAATGAAGTTCATTTTGTTACAATTATTCTCTGAAAATCATGAATTTAAATTGAGTAATATAAGAGATTGCCCAATCCTTAGTAATAAATATAAATTTTGTCCCATTATTTTTTAAAATATATTTTATTGATTATACCACTACACTTGTCCCAATGTTTCCCCCTTTACCCCTCCCCACACTTCACAGTAACCTCCTTCCCTCCTGCAATCTCCCCACTTAGTTAATGTCCATGGGTCTCACATGTAAGTTCATTGGCTTCTCCATTTCCTATCCTATTCTTAACATCCCCCTATTTTTTCACAACCAATTATGCTTCTTAATTCCTGCACCATTTCCCCCATTCTCCCCATTTCCCCTCCCAGTTGATACCCCTCCAAATGATCTCCATACCTATGATTCTATTCCTGTTCTCCTTGTTTGCTTAGTTTGCTTTGTTTTGTTATTTTACGTTCAGTAGTGGATAGTTGTGAGTTTGTTGTCATTTTACTGTTCATAGTTTTGATCTTGTTCATAAATAAGTCCCTTTAAAATTTCATGTAATAATGACTTGGTGATGATAAACTCCTTTAGCTTTACCTTGTCTGGGAAGCACTTTATCTTCCCTTCCATTCTAAATGATAGCTTTGCTGGATAGAGTAACCAAAGTTGTAGGTCCTTGCTTTTCATCACTTCTTTTTAAAATAATTACTTTATTGTTGTTCAATTACAGTTATTTGCAACATCTCCCCTCCCCTCCTCCCTTCCCCTCCAACCCCACCTCCCTCCCCAGCCTCCCTCCTCCCCCTTAGTTCTGTCCATGTGTCCTCTACCGTGATTCCTGAAAACCCTTCTCCCCATTGTCCCCTCCCCACTCCAGCCTGGCTATTGTTAGACTGTTCTTAATTTCAATGTCTCTAGTTATGTTTTGCTTGCTTTCTGCTTTTGTTGATTATGATCCAGTTAAAGGTGAGATCATATGGTATTTGTCCCTCACTTCCTGGCTTACTTCACTTAGCATAATGCTCTCCAGTTCCATCCATGCTGTCACAAAGGGTATAAGCTCCTTCTTCCTTTCTGCTGCGTAGAATTCCATTGTGTAGATGTACCATAGTTCCTTGATCCATTCATTTGTAGATGTTACACCATACACAAAAATAAATTCAAGGTGGATAAAAGACTTAAATGGAACTCATGGCACCATAAAAGTTCTAGAGGAAAACATCAGAAGGAAAATCTCAGACATTCCACGCAGCAACATTTTCAATGATATATCCTCTAGAGCTAGGGACATAAAGGAAAGAATAAACAAATGGGACCTGATCAAAATAAAGAGCTTCTGCAGGGCTAAAGAAAACAATATTAAAATAAAAAGAGAACCAACCGTATGGGAAAACATATTTGCCAATGATGCTTTTCATCACTTTGAATGCTTTTTGCCAGTCCCTTCTTGCCTGCGAAGTTTCTTTTGGGAAATTGCTGACAGTCCCAAGGGAACTCCTTTGTGGGTAACTCTATGCTTTTCTCTTGCTACTTTTAAGATTCACTCTTTATCTTTAACCTTTGGGGTTTTAATGATGATGTATCTTGGTGTGGTCCTCTTTGGTTCCAACTTGTTTGGGACTCTCTGTGCTTCCTGGACTTGTATGTCTATTTCCTTCACCAAGTTAGGGAAGTTTTCTTCAATTATTTTTTTCAAATAAGTTTTCAATTACTTGCTCTTCCTCTTCTCCTTCTGGCATCCCTATGATTCATGTATTGTCATGTTTAGGGATGTCCCAGAGTTTCGTAAGCCTACCCTCATTTTTTTACATTTTTTTTTCCTTTTTTCTGTTCTGGTTGAATGTTTATTTCTTCATTATGTTCCAAATGGTTAGTTTGAATCCTGGCTTCCTTCCCTTCTTTGTTGGTTCCTTCTGGGTTTTTCTTTATATCACGTGGTGTAACCTTCATCTCTTCCTTTACATTTTTGCCCTACTCACTGAGTTCTCTTTTTAACTTTGCATCTGATAGTTTGACTATCTCCATTTTGTTTAGTTCTCTTTCTGGGATTTTATTCTATCCTTTCATTTGGGCGATATTTCTTTGTCTCCTCAATATGGCAGCCTCCCTGTGTTTGTTTCTGTGTATTCAGTAGAGCTGCTTTGACTTCCTTGTCTTAGTAGCATGGCCTATTGTAGAAAAGTCGCCTGTAAATTGTGTAGGGCAGAGCCTTAGGTAATTGCCAGGGCAGGACCACCTGCTACACTGCTTGGTGGATCTGTGGGGCAGGGGCAGAAGACTCAGAAATGGGATGATGCTTCTCTGGCTTCTGGAGGTTTGTCCAGCACTCGTCCCATTTCTAGTCACTTCACCTACTTCCGGTATGCTACTGGTTCCCTTTCAGCTGCTGCCCTGGTAGGGAAACCCAGAGTGGATGAGTTTGCATACATCTAAGTCTATAGGAGCCCTTTAAGCAGTGAAAATCCAGCAGTGTCTTACACCTCACCCCCCAAACCCTACTGGTATCTTCCAAGTATTGGAAGCCTGGGCTGTGTGGCCTATCTTGGGTTGGAATCACTCGCTCCAATGATATTGCTTCTGATTTTTATCCACCATATGTGGATATGGGACTCTTCATTATGCCTCTGCTGCCACCACCACTGCCTCTCCATGCCACACCAACTATCCTCCTTGTGTCCGTGACTCCAACCCTCCTACCCATCTGGATGAATGTGGCTTCTTTGAATCCTTGGTTGTCTGACTTCCATTTAGCTCAACTTTCTGATGGCTCCAGGTGTTATTAGTTTTGAGATCTGGTTGCAATTCTTCCTACGATTGTGTAGGTGAGGCATGTCTACTTATGCCTCCATCTTGACCAGAATTCTAATTTTATTTTTAATTGTTTTATTGATTATACTGTTACAATTTTTCCATTTTTTTCTCTGTTTGCCCTACTCCACCCAGCACTCTACCTCCCTAAGGCAATACCCACAACTCTGTCCATGTTCATGGGTCATGTGTATATAAGTTCTTCGGCTGATCCATTCCTATACTGTATTTGACATCCCCATGGCTATCTGTGATTATCTATTTGTACTTTTTAATCCCCTCACTTCTTCAGCTATTCCAACACACCCCCCTTACATCTGGCAACCATCAAAATGCTCTCCCTATCCATAATTCTGTCTCTGTTTTTGTTTGTTTAGTTTGTTTTTCAGATTCACATGTTGATAGATATGTATTTATTGCCATTTTTTGTTCATAGTTTTGATCCTCTTTTTCCTAAATAAGTCCCTTTAACATTTCATGTAATAAGGGTTTGGTGATGATGAAGTCTTTTAGTTTTCTTCTTGTCTGGGAAGCTTTTTGTCTGCCCTTCAATTCTAAATGATAGCTTTGCTGAGTAGGACAATATTGGTTCTAGGTCCTTGCTTTTCATAATTTTGAATATTTCTTGCCAATCCTTTCTAGCCTGCAATGTTTCTTTTGAGAAATTAGCTGACAGTCTTAGGGGCATTCCTTTGTAGGTAACTAACTATTTTTCTCTTGCTGCTTTTAAGATCCTCTCTTTATCTTTAACCTTTAGCATTTTAATTATGATGTGACTTAGAGTGGGCCTCTTTGTATCTCTCTTATTTGGGACTCTCTTTGCTTCCTGTACTTGGATGTCCTTTTCCTTCACCAAGTTAGGGAAGGTTTTTCATTATTGTTTCAAATAGATTTCCAATTTCTTGCTCTTTCTCTTATACTTCTGGTACCCTATGATGTGAATATTGGACCACATGAAGTTGTCACAGAGGCTGCTTATACTATCCTCACTTTTTTGGATTCTTGTTGTTCTGATTGGTTGTTTTTCACTTCTTTATGCTCCAAAACATTGATTTGATTCTCAGCTTCAATCACTCTACTGTTGTTTCCCTGTAAATTATTCTTTATTTCAATCAGTATATGCTGCTTTTATGACTGGATCTTTTTTATACTGTTAAGGTGCTCACTAAGTTTTTTGAACATCCTTATAACCAGTAATTTGAACTCTGCATCTGATAGAGTGCTTATCTCCATTTTGGTTAGTTCGTTTTCTGCAGTTTTGATCTATTCTTTCATTTGGGCCATGTTTCTTTGTCTCCTCATTTTAGCAGCCTCCCTGTGTTTGTTTCTATGTATTAGGTAGAGCTGCTATGAGTCCCTGTCTTGGTAGCAGTAAGTAGCAAGGCAGTAGCCTAATTCAGTACATGTCCTGTAGGGTCCAATGGCACAGTCTCCCCTCTCACCCAAGCCATGTACTTGAAGTTTGGCCTTCATGTGGGCAGAGTACAGCCTCCTCTTCTAGTTGAAACTTGGTTGTTGTTGGCAGGTCAACAGGAGGGATTTACCCAGGCCAGTCAGCTGCAAGGATTGGCTGTGACCACTGACCACCAACTTCCACCCCCCATGGAGGATCAGTTGTGTGGGGACAGGGTGGTGGTACTCTGACATGGTCTATAGTGTTCCACTAGATGTATAGGCTCTGGAGTTTCCTAGATGATGCAGGCCATAGTCAGCCCTGACCTGTGTTTTGCCTAGGGCCACCCTGCCTGAGCTATAAGCAATCTGAGATGGCTGCTACTTATGCTGGGCTTGTAGATTCCTGGGGGAAGCCAGATTGTGAATCTAGGCTGGTTCCTGCTGGTTCCTGGCCTGGATCTACTTAGCTAGAGGTATAGGGACTGCAGTTCACTGAGGCTGGCTATTGCTTGCTTGAGAGGATTTACAAAGTTATGAAGCATGAGCCAAGACCAACTATTCATATGGAAAAGCAGCTTGGGTAGACTCATAAGTTGGGTGTAACAGAGCCTCAGGAGATCTTCAGGGCAGGTCAAACAGTTTTAGCCAAGTTGATGGAATCTCAGATATAGCACCATTCTGCCGGCTCTCTGGCTCTGTGGATGGAGGGTCCAGAAAAGGGACAATGGCCTCTGCCTGCCATTCTGGCTGGGAAAAAGCTATCCCCCAATTCTCACCTTGATGATAGATACTTTAATTTCTCCATGTATGTCACTAATACCTTTCAAACTGCTACCCCAGTGCTGGAGCTCAGAGGGAGTGAGCTTGATTGTCAGTGTGTGTTTCTTCTTTAAAAAGAACTGCTTGGGACCCCAGAAGTTTCTTTCACTAGCTTAATTCCCTCTGGTTTTGCATCCAGAAGTTATGGGAACTTATCTTCCTGGCACTGGAACCCTGGAGTGGTGTGCCTGGTATGGGGCTGGGACTCCTTGCTCCTGAGATATCACCCCCCCAAATTTTTATCCACCTCAAGTGTATGTGAGACCAGCCCGTTCTGTGTCTTCACCCCTCCTACCAGTCTGGATAGATGTGGTTTCTTTAATTCTGTAGTTGTCAGACTTCCATTAAACTCAATACCTAATGGTTCTTAGTTACAGTGGTTCTATATTTTAGTTGTAATTTTGATGTGGTTTTGTGTGGAGGTGAGCCATGTTTACCTATGCCACTATCTTGACGGGAAGTCCTATGCCGCTCTTAAAGGAAGACCTTCCCCTGAATTCTCATTGTCTTTTAGAAAAAAAAAAAACATAGTTCCTCAAACTCTTACACTATAAAATTGAAATAAAAAACAAGTTCTGGCACACAGCAAGCACTCAGTAAATGCCTCTTCCATACACATTTTCATGTTCTTCACTCTCTAGACCAGTCAGTGCTCACTAATTATGTTTTGACTGTTTTCCTTCTTTCCATTAGCCTAAAAACTTTCTTACTACCGGATCCTCATTCTCTCTCTCTCCAGCCTTCCAGAGCTTCCAGCACACACCTCTTCCTTTGGGAGGGGGCATTTATGGAATTCTGGATAAACTGGTTCTTTATGTCGAAGGAAGTCAGGACGTAAACCTATAATCAAGCCAATCTTGAAGGGAAACCTTTTTCAGGGAACCTTAGAAGCTGCTAATGGTTTCAAACAGAGTTGTCATTAAACTTTAAAAAATATATTTAAACTCTAGTTTGAAAACCATCTTCCCTTTTCTTCATGGATGAGCATCTCACTGCCCTTCTCCCATCCTTTCATTAACTTTTCAGCTTTGTGTGGGACCACCCAAGTTCTGAAGGCTCTGGTTTAGGGCAGTGCACAGTAATCAGTTTGAACAGAATCCTCAAGATAGTTTATTTCTATTCCTTCTTAAGTTAATAATAAAAATAATAATTAATAATTAACAATGTCAAAAATGCAGTAAGTAGCAAGGCAGCAGACAGTAACTTCCTTAGGGGGAAATATATCTTTCCTCTAATGTAGTTTCTCCCTGCATCAAATGCTCCACCGTCTCAGTAGCAAGAATTCTGTGATGTGACAATGATTATAGTCTATTTATAGTTCACACACTTTTGTTGGATTCTTATAGTACCATGTGAGGTAGCTAATACAGGCATTATTACATCTACAAAGTACAAACAAAAACCCTGAGGTTTGGAATATGTTGGTGGCTTGACCACAGCTCAGAATTAGTAAGAGGCTGAGTCAGGATGTAGACCCATCACTCTACCCAGAAATGTGCGTTTCAGTGTTAGCCTGAGAGATCTTTGGGTCAACCAAGCCTCTTTCCCTGCCTCCAGCTTTTCCCTCTAAATGTTGAAGAACCATACCTCCCACTGGTCCTCCTGTAAAAGCCATACGGACAACCAGAGCAAAACCCCAAGACCATGGAAGGCAAAGATATTGGTTATTCCAGTTGGCATTGTAGATCTCTCACCATCACACAGGCAGGCCCTGCAGAGTTAAGGAGATCCCTGGGTTGAATTCCCTATCTCCCTGCTCAGAAGGTTCATCAGCTCGGGCTGGGACTTTTCCAAAGTATCCCAACTGATTTCATGCTTCTGATCTTACCTTCCTCCAATCTTTCTTCTAACCATTTATCTTCATTTTTTCCCCTCATTGCCCTATGTAAAACCTCAATAGATCTTCATCCTCTGCACAAGGAAGTAGACACCTTAGCTTGGACTAAAGGCTGTATGCATTGTGGCTCCACATTGTGGTGCCAACCTCATCCCCACTTCTTCCACACAGGAATTGAGAAGTTGGCCTGTCTTCACTCTGAACCCTTGCTCACATGTTGTTCCTCAAGGCTCTGAGCATTTTGCCATCCTTGCTCCACTCCTGGAATTGCAAAACTTCAAACCTTTAAAATCTGCTTCAAATTTTACCTCCAGATTCCTCTCAGTAGACAGGCTTCCCCAACTTCTGCACTCTGATGTCATAATGAATTGTTCTACTGCCCTGTTTACATCAGCTCTGACCTATAAGCTGCCATTTACTATGAAATTGTATCATTTCAGTCTTAACTCTCCAATTTGCTAACAGATTCACTGAAGACTAAAACTATGTGTTAATGACTTTTTGTAAGCCCCAAACCAACCCCCCTGATGCCAAAAACAGTAGGTGCTTCATAGTTCCTCAATGGATAAGTGCATATGTGTGGACACCATGGCAGCAAGTGTAAAAGGCAGAGAACTAAGCTGGGAGTCAGGAAATCTGGCTGGCTATGATACCTTAGTAAACTCTTTTTGTCCTTCCTGAGCTCATGCCACTCATTTATAAAATAAAGAGACTAGATATATAATATTAAATACTTCTTTAAACCCTGTGAATCCCTAAGTGTATGGGTAGATGAGAACTTTTCTGTTGGGCAACAAACATTATTCTTTTGGAAGGTCTTGCTGTGCCATGGATGAGAAACAAAATCATTGAAGACCTTCAAAATCATTGAAGACCTGCCTTCTCACCAAATGTTGACCATGCATCCTGCAATATCGTTGATTTTTTAAGTCCCCCAGACCCCATGGCCATAATGAGATCCACACACTTGTCAGGTGCTGAAGTCATTTGGCCTTTGGCCTTAAACTCACTGGCCCCCAGCACATGAGATTTGTCCAAAACTTTCACACACATGTTCCCTCTTACCTCATCTTTCAAAAAGGAAGCACAACATTATAAGGTTTAGAGAGAGGCAGGAAGGGAGAAGAAAGGGAGTGGAAAAATAGAGAACTTGAAAAAATAGTTTTCCAACCAAAAACAGAATATCAAATGCATGGGCCATTAAACTGAAAGCTGATCTGAACTTGGGGGACTATTTTTGTGAATGTCAGGGTATGCTGGTTACAACACACACAAACACACACCCTCCAGTCCTATCTGAACATAAAGACAAGGTTTACAAGTAAAGCATATTTGTCAGGCACCAAAATGGTGGTAATTAAATTCATGGGGTATGTTCATCATAGAAAAACCAGAATGACAGCAGCCCAAGACCTTATAAAGTAGCAGATCATCACCAACACCGTAATTACTCATGAGCCCAAGGAATGTATGCCAGGCCTTCTCAGACTTGTCTAATATCAGGCAAGAAAGCACCATAATTATATTTCATATCTGGGGCCAACCCAAGAAACAAATGTACAGAGGAAAACATCGTGTCAACTCTCTGTGCCCTCTGAGGTGAATTCAGGTATTTGGACTTGTTGCCTTAGAGAAAACAGTAAATCTTGATTGAGCTTTTTTTTTCCAAAAAATCAGGAAAATATTCACAAATGCCAAACAAAGGGGTAAAAAAGTACACTTAACTTAGTGAAAAAGCTAAATGAAATCCTAAGTGAAAAAATATATATGTTATCATCTAAGATGAAAATTAATTAAATTAGTAGAATTAGATAAGTAGATGGGGAAAAGCCCAAATCCCATTACTACACAGTGTAAGGTATGTTCACATGTTCATTATAAGCATAACAGTTTGCTCAATTGGATGCTATAAATTTGAAAGTATTTTAATTCTATTACTTCTCTTGATTCCAATAATATCTGAGCAGTAAGTAAAGTAGGGATTATTGGTCCCTTATAAGACCTTTGATAAATTTACCATCCTGAAATGTGAAGTGACTCATCCAAGATCACACAGTTGCTTACCAGCAGAGGCTGAGACCCAATCAAATATCCATCTGTCTCTTCCATGTCACCCTCTGGGGTTAGAGGCATGTTGTTTTATTTCTTGCTTCTGTAACTCTTGGCTACAATAAGCTAATGCATTTATATTGGATTTAGATTCAGAATAGTTTTTTAATGTCAAGCCAAGTAGTCTAAAAAAGTATTTTCACCTACTTAATCTTATTTGAATCTCAAAATTCTAAAAACTTCCCATACAAAGAACTTGAAAGGCTTTTTCTAGTATCAAGTGAAACCCATCTCATACAACCCTCAATGCTGGGACAGTGAGTCTTGAATCATGTAGTACTGCAGGAATCAGATCTTTGAAACCATTCCAACATGGGAGTCCTAAGACTGATTCTCAGATACACCACCATTCGGCTGTGTGACTTTAGACAAATGATTTGACCTTTCCAAGCCTCAGTTTCCTAATTTGGAAAATGGGACAATTCTTACTCATCAAGAACATGAGCAATTTCCTGTTACATAATAAGTACCGAAAATGATTAATTCTCTCTCTTTTCTTGCTCCAGTCTTCTTAAAATTTAGCTTATTAAAATAATGAGTGTGCTTATCTAGGCTCATTGTGCTCAAAAGCCCCTTGTCCATTGCACTGGTTGATTTTTTAACAGAATCTTCATACGATACCATTGATTCATGGACAAAGGCTTATGTGCAGCCACTGTCGTAGGCACTGGTCTTAAGCTGGTGAATGAAACAGACAAAGCCTTCTTCCTCTTAGAGCTTTTGTTCAATAAACTGGACAGCTTCTTGATTTTGGTCAGTATTTCTGCCTATGGAGGGTGGGATGCTTAGTGAGCAAGTTCATACATAAGACCCTGGACTGAGATTCACACCGTAAATTGACCTCACCAAACGTGACCTGGTCCACTCAGTTTCCCTAAGGCAAAGACCAGCTCCCTTGGAAGCATGCTTCCTGGTGCCCAGAAAAGTATTGAGCATCTACCACGTGCTTTGTAGTTACTAAAACAATCATTTTGTCATTTGCTCCAGAATCCTGGTCACTGGGATCATGTGCTGATCCAATATAATGATTGGGTGTTAGGAAGAACTTGGAGGTGACTTGGCATACCTGACATTTGCCTAAAAGTTGGGTTTAATCCCTGAAAGCTTAGCTCTGACTTTTCTGACAGATGCATTTCTAGCACATAAGAGGTAGTAACAGCTTACATTATCTCAAGGGCCCCAGACCTTTGCCAATATCTTCCCCATACCTCTTTGCCACAGACTATACTTCCAAGTGGCCATGACAGTGTAAAACAGAATGAAAGACCAGCCAGGTCTGACAGTCTCATGGCTCCCACATTCCCTTAGATTTTCTCCAGGCTTCAGGCTCTTGTTTAGGGTTCCTGGGAGTACCCTGTACCAAGAAAGCTGTCAGTGGGGGACAAGCCACAAAATATCTGTGTGGTTGCATAAGTAGGTCCATTTTTTCATTTTTATTTCCCTTTTCAGTGGCTCCTAACAGAACTATTCTCTGGTTTTAAAAGGCATCTGCAGTAATGCAGAGAACAGTGACTCAGAAGATGGTGACCGAGTCATCTGCTTTGCATTGTCGAGTACATTTTTCACATGTTACTGGGTGAAACTAGCAATGAAGGATGCCAAATGCTAGAAATAGAACAAAAAGATAAAGAAAAAAAATATCTTATTTCCTCTAGAGAAATCTGCGTTGATTCAGGACATTGCTATAGGAAAAATCTTCTTGCTTTGAACAGCTCTCTGACTCACTTTTTGGAAAGAAAGTGCTGAACAGATAATCCCCCTCCCCCCAAACAACTCTGCTGAAATCTGAAGGCTCTAAGTCCTCCTTGTTGACTTGTGAAAGAGATCTCTCTATATCCATTTGGGCTCTGTGCACGTCACATGATACCAATACATTCCAAATGCTAAGATACACAATTACTACTTAACCATAGTACAAACCAACAGGAATTTTAATCAAGACAATATCCAATAATGAATAAAGATGGAATGTTTCTGGAGGGATTCCAGAACACACATTTGGGAATTTTTAATCTTGCTCGTCTTTGAATCTAGCAAAAATATTTTAAATTTTCCTGACTATGCCATTTCAGGCTGAATCCATAAACCAGCTACTATCTAAGGTATGAAAGTATTTCATCTACATAGACACTGAATTTCTCAAATCTAGGCCAGTAATTGATACCAGATTAAGTGAAATGTGAATCAGTAGAAAAGTTCCTTTAAATGCAGCACTTACTCTGAATTATTTTATGTTATGAAAGATGAAAAGAAATCAAGATAATAATGATCAGTATGTGACATGGTTACTAGTTTTAATATTGCGCTATTCCAGGATTCATTTTAGATTAATGTTTGTATTCAGATCAGATTTATTTGTAATAGTTTATCAAATTGCTTAATTAAATCATCATCAGTTATAGGTGGCTAAAGTTATCTGAATCAACATTAAATGTAAAGGAAGCTTTTTTACAATAATTATAATCAGCTGTAACTTATCTGAAATGTGAATTTAAGCATTATTTTAATTCTCTTTAAAACAGTAAGAAGATAGTAGCCTAGTAATGAGTTTGAAGGTTAGAGGCCATGAAACTATTTTTCTTATTATTGGTGGGGCTTTTTCACACCCATTCTACCCCAAACACCACCACCAAATAGAAACAAAGAAGGTTTTTCTTCTAATAAGGCTGCTTTGAGCATTGGTGCACAGGTCTCTAAAAAGGACCAAGTGATGGTAGAAAGAAAGATGCTTAAGGTGAAACATAGATTAAATGTGACATGTTACACTATAGGAAAGGTATTTTTATAGAACATGCACACAGTAGATCAAAGACTTCACTGTGCTTATTTTTGTCTTCACACACCTACTAAACCTGCATTTCTGCTGATGAGTGAAATTCTAGCTCTTTGGCAATCCCAGGACCCTAAATTGATACATCATCCAGCAGCATTAAAATGTTGGTTTTGTGTGATTACAAGTGTGGGTGCACAATTTCACTGGAGGAATGAGAGTTGTAGTCATTTAAAGTAAATCAAGACTAAACAACGAAAATGAGAAAAAATAGCCTGTGTAATTGCCCTGTTGGTCGTCTCAATATCCCAGCTGAAGGGAAGATTGGAACTGAGGTCTAAACTGAGGACTTTTCCAAAGGCTGCATGCTAGTTGTAGTGCAGGTTTTCTGACACAAACTGTGTAAGCCTCTGATTTGGGTAAGAGGGAGAGAGGGCTGAAAAAGGCATTTCTGGAGGTACCTCGGACAATAATTGCTTAAGGTCTGCTTTTTTGTTTTTTCACTTTACATGTTTCTTTAAAGAATTGTTTTCAAATCATCTTGAATATTACAGGTTTTAGCTGTGTATCCTGACCAAGCATTTCAGCTAGAATCTAGTCTATGTGGTGAAAGTTTATAAGCTAAATATCTCTAAGCCATAAACAAACTCATCAGAGAAAAGAAGTGACAGTATTCCCAAAGAGCAGGAGAAGCTAATAGAGTTATATATGTTTTAAGAGGTAGATATGATCATGTGTGCACAATATAAAACAGAAGGTTTCTAATGATTTAAAAAGGAGGGGGGAGCTATTTGGTAGTAGCTTGGTGAACTTTGGCTGAACTTCTCTGTTTGGCAGGCTCTGGTGCGGACAGTCTAGGATGAGGCATTAGGGCTCGCATCTGAGAAGCTGACATCAAGCAGACAGCAAGACATGATATCTTATTTTCCTGAGCTATGCTGACACAAATTGAACTCCCCTTATTATTTTCTTATGCCAGTAAAGTTGCACTTGGAATTTAAGCATTTTGTGTGCAGATGTTGAAGGCTGTGTTGGTTTAATTTAAATAATTTTCAGATTGTTTAGTAGCACTCCAAAGACAGGAGTGCTCTTCATCTGAGTTCAATTTTATGAGCTTTGGATTCTGATCTTCTGCAAGGTAAGATTGAAACATTTAAAAACCTGAATGCTAAAGATACTGCTGTCACTGCTGTTAGCTTTAATTGAAGAAAATGGATTGGCCCCAATGTTGTCTCTAATTTACTCGATTTACCTTTTTACAGTTCTCCATTTTAGGAAACTAAGTGCCTTAGGAAGGATCAGCTGGGGAGCTGGGAAGTGGGATGGACGGAGATGGTGAAGTAACATAACTAAAAATCAGACATAATGAGGACTGACTTGTTATAAAATACTTGTTCCTGTCTTTCTGGCTTTAGAATCACTTGGCTTCCCATTTTTCTGGGCCATAGCAATTATGCATTTGTAGTGTTTATGCAGCCTCCTTCCACCATCAGACATTTCTTTCACCGATGTTTACTTACCCAGTTTTTCTAAAGATTATATGTGGCCTCCCTGGAGCCCAGGCATAGATGCATGATTGTATTCCCACTTCTATGTAAGTCAACTGCCTTCATTTTCCAGTGTAGGATTTGTTTGCCCAGCTAGGCCCCACATACTAAACACTGTGAAGGAATGCTTCTTGGAAGAAAGTAAGATGTCAGTGTACATTACAACCCCCCTGGGGTAAATGGAGAACATCCATAAAGGACTAAAAAAATGTACTTTATAATGAAATATACCTCATATAATTTATGACCCAATACTCAGAGATGAGTTTTTCTCTTTGGGAGTGTATGTCTGTATGTGAGAAAAGAGAGAGCATGTGATTGTATAAAATTCTTAATAATAATCTGGGGAAGAAATGTTCTCTCCAGTTTGGGCAATGACCAAAAGCAATTTGCATTCGCCTCTGTGAGTTCCTATGGAGAATATTGGGTCCCCCTTCCCCCCCAGCCCCCTCCAGCTGCAGTCAGTGTACTGGGTGTGGTCATGGCCTCAACCTCACAGTCAGAGAACTTTCTCTCCCTGAACAAGGGCAAATCAAAGGCGCAATATGCAGAAAGAGGTATATCACACTTGGAGTTGAAAGACTTGGGTTGTTGCAGTCTCTATTTTTTCCTTACAATGGACAAGGTAACAGTGGCTCTGACAAAATCCTTTTTGTTGTTTAATTTTTGAAAAGAAAATATCAACAAAACTCATTTTTATCTTTTTTATTTTTTTTTTAATTTTGCTGTAGCTCCCAAATTGAAAATTCTCACAGGGGTGTGAATTTAACCCTTCGGATAAGAATTAAAGCATCTTTCATGCAAATATAGTCAAAATAGCAGGCACATTGGAAGTGATCATAGAAATAAATAATCTAGTCCAGGCCCTCATTGTTGAAACAAGAAAGCTGACTCCCACAACATGATATAGCTAAGGCTACATAGCTCATTTGTGGAAGAGCCAAGCCCAGAAGCCAGGGCTTCTGACATTCTTCCCAGTCTTCACCACCTCCTACACACACACACAATGCAGCCTTCCCCTACATCTCTAGGAATCCCACTTCCCCTAAGGCCACTGCAAAAAGAAGAGATAGGCGTCTCCATGCTACATCACAAAAGAAAGTCCACAGAGTACAGACACAATTTCACAAGTGTTTGGTTTATAAATTCCCTTTCTTACTAGCTTTCAAGCCAGAGAAATACAAATGAAGTTGTACCACTTGGCCAGAGCCATCATGGGGCAGAGCCCAGCTCTCTGTGTCCTAGCCTGAGATCTCAGAAAGGTGAGCCTGGGGGAAAGCCTTCTAGGCCCTTCTCTCACTAAGAATGCAGTCCAAGGGATCAAGAGTGCAGGGATAGAGATTAAACCAGGGAAGGAGGGACAACCCATATGAGAGCGTATTGCCAAAATGAAGGGGCCAATTGAGACCTTGCTCTATCCAGGAGACTGCAAATCCAGAGGCCATGTAAACTGCTCTCCAGACCATCTCTGAAGGAGGTAGGGAGGACAAATGTATCCACTGCATCCCATCTCCCTTAGGTTAGTTACAGGAAGTAACTCCTCTGCTCTTCTGGGTTCTGCATGAGCACTAGAGCAAAACCCCAAGATGTCAACAGGAAACTCTGGGACTGAAGTCAAGAAGTGGGGACCATCTGTCAGAGGAATTGCTTTCGGAGGTAAGGCATTGTTGGGTTGAGTCCTCACAGAGCTAGAACAAGAGGCAGGTAAGGCCAAGAGGCCCTAAGATAGTGCATAAGCAATGTCTGATATGCTGTGAGAAATACATTATCTCCTTTAACCTTGTCTTCCAGTATATAGATAACATATAGAGATTATACACACACACATGTAGAGAGAGAGAAAGAGAGAGAGATTCTACGAAATTCAAAAATACAATGCAATTTTCTCTGTATCAATCATGTATATTCAGTAAGTACCAAATAAATGTCTGTTGCATAAAACACTGTACATATGCCTCAGCACTAGAAAGGCAAAGCCATTACGTCACACACATAATATGCTATAGAAATGGTTTTGCTAAAAATGGAGCTGCCTTTCGACCCAGCAATTCCACTACTGGAATTATACCCTAAGAGCCCTGAAAAAAAAAAACAATTCAAAAGAATCTATGCACTCCAATGTTCATAGCAGCACAATTCACAATAGCCAAGTGCTGGAAACAATCTAAGTGCCCATCTACAAATGAGTGGATCAAGAAACTATGGTACGTTTACACAGTGGAATTCTACACAGCAGAGAGGAAGAAGGAGCTTACACCCTTTGCAACAGTATGGATAGAATTGGAGAGCATTATGCTAAGTGAAGTAAGCCAGGCGGTGAGGGACAAATACCATATGATCTCACCTTTAACTGGGACATAATCAACAAAAGCAAAAAGCAAACAAAACTTAACCAGAGACATTGAAATTAAGAACAATCTAACAATAGTCAGAGGGGAGGGGACAATGGGGAGAAGGGTTTTCGGGAACCACTATAGAGGACACATGGACAGAACCCAGGGTGGAGAGGGTGGCAGGGAAGGGAGGTGGGATTGGAGGGGGAGGGGAGGGGAGAGTATGTGGCAACTGTAATTGAACAACAATACAGTAAAAAAAAAAAAAGAAACAAATGGTTTTGTTTTGCCCTATTCTCTACCTTTACTGTTATTTTTTTTTTAAATAACAGCTCTAATAACCAAGGGTTTAATAACCCATAAATCCTCTGATCATTTGGCAGGTACTAATGTTCAAAATAATTAGCATAACTGTTGTCACTAACGTCCCCTCCAAAAAAGTAAATCAAACAGCTTTTATCCTAACCAAGGTCATGAGTGTAATTCCAGGAGAATCTCCCCAAGCTTATTCTTCAGCCTCCAAAGTGCCTTCACCTTGACTTTAATAAGAGAAGCTTGGGTTTGATTTGCTTTACAGGTTAGAATTCTGTGAGCAATTATGTATGAGAGAAAAGCTCAAAAATATTTCTTAATCATAAGACCAGCTGATTGCTGTTGTCCCCTCAAAAGACCTAGGGATTCAACAAAATTTAACAGGAATGGGTCCAAAAATGATGGATCAACAAAGGCATGAATACATCAGGAAGATTTCTATGGGTTCTCAGATGACTGAGCCATATGGCTAATTGGAACAGATCCCTAAGTCCAAGCAGCACATTCAGGGAAGACCATTGTGCCCACCCCAACACCTCCTTTGTGTGCCTCAATCAGGTAGGAACCCAGAGTGTGAGCACTGTAAGGGCCTTTTAAGGACACTGGGCGTGCTAACTACTTGATATGCATTCATTGTATCCCCCCACAAAAAAAGATTTGTTGGGGTCCCAAACCCCCAGCATCTTAGAATGTGGCCTTGTTTGGATATAAAGTTTTTATAGAGGTAATAAGTTAAAATGAAGTAATTAGGATGGGCCCTAATCCAGTGTGACAGGCATCCTTATAAAAAGAAGAAATTTGAACCCAGAGCTAACACAGAGACCACCATATGAAGATGAAAACAGAGATCAAGATGATACATCTACAAGCCAAGAGAAACCAAAGTAGACAGCAAGCCACCAGAAATGCCAAGAGAGGTATGGAAGAGACTCTCTCTCAGAGCCCTCACAAGGAACCAACCTGCTCACACCTTAGTCTCTCTCTTGGACTTCTAGCCCCCAGAATGGTAAGAAAATAAATTTGTGTTATTCTAAGCCACCCAATTTTTGGAAATTTGTTACAGCACCCCTAGGACACTAACACACTACCATGTCCCCATTTCACTATTAAAGTATGAAGTAAATTAGGGAAACCAAGGCCCAGAAATGAGAAGTGACTTTCCAGAGGTCACAGAGCAAGTTAATGGTGGAATAAGCAGAAGTCTTCTGTGCCTATGGAGCAGTGGCCATGGGACAAGCCCAGGAGCACCATCACTATGTTCTTCAGCTTGCTGAATTCAGCCTGGGTACAGTGTGCCATAGTGTTGGCAAATGAAAGCCCATGTAACATCTTTTTTTCCTGTTTTCCCTTCAAAAGAAAGACAATTAGCCCTGTGATGCCCTCTAGACAGGACAGAGCTAGAACATCTGGAAAGCAGCATCCTCAACCCTCTCCCTCAGACCCTCTCCTGCTCCCTCCGCAAACTTGTTCTTGCCCCATTCCCCAACCCCCTGAAGAAATGACTGACCTTTAAAAATGAAAAAAAAAAAAAAAAAAGCCCTGGCTGGTGTAGCTCAGTGAGGATTGAGCACGGGCTGCAAACCAAAGGGTCACTGGTTCAATTCCCAGTCAGGGCACATGCCTGGGTTGCAGGCCAGGTCCCCAGTGGGGGCTACGGGAGAGGCAACCACACATTGATGTTTCTCTCCCTCTCTTTCCCTCTCTCTAAAAATAAATAAAATCTTTAAAAAATGAAAAAAATTCAATCTGTGCTAACAATAGATGGGAACACCAAAATAGGGGCACACAAAGAGGATATGGATTGGGAGCGGAGAACAAAGATGCCCATTGTGGATGCAGGGCACTAGGCCTAGAATTTCAGTGAGAGTCAGGCACCAGGTGTATAAGCTGGAAATGGCTGGTTGGCTCTCTGCAATAGTGCCTTCATTAACAGATAGTGCTGGGTGCCTTATAAGGCCCTCGCTGACCACTCTGTCAGAAGGTCACAAAATAAGTTGGAGTGTCTTCCCATTAGGGGAACAGAGGAAGGGAGAACTACGGTCTGTGCTGTCAGATAGCTCCCACCCCAGTAGAATTTCCTATCTGCAGAGAGTACTCAGTGTAATGGGGTCGTGGAGAGAGTGTGGCTTTTGCAGACAACCTGACCTTGATATGAATCCTAGGCTGAGCATTTCAAAGGTCGGTTGCACTGCCTTCATGTAGAAGTGCACTGGCCAAATCCCATTTCACAGAAGACATTAAGGGTGACATCCTTCCTGGGGCAATCACAGCTGGTGGCTGGTCCAAGTGTGGATATCAAGACCAAGCCATTTCACATCTAAAGAAAAAGGCAGAATGCCTACCAGAGTCAACAAGACTCATTCTCAAAGGAAATAAATGAGAAGCAAATGATTGCTTAAATTTAAAGAAAAAAACCTGGTCATTTCAGCCAACATGAAATATTCCTCAGGGACAGACTCTCCAGTTTGGCCAAGGCATTACTGGACCTGCCTTGCAATTCAGCTTCTCCCCCTACTGATCCTGTTTATTACTGCTTTCCTTTTTTTTTTTTTTTTTTACTTGTAATAAAATGCATTCAAATTTATTTTAGTTTAGAACAAATATAAATCACATTACTAAGGAGAAAGTTTACACAAAATTTATCTATGCTAATATATTTACACTAAATCATTTCTACCCTAAGATTTTCATATACATAATGATTTGGAATGTTGGAAAATACTTATAAATTTTAGAGGCAGAATTAGAATACTAGAGGCAATATGACAATTGCCAAGAGAGATTTTTTAATAATAGGCAAAATAAAGGAACAATAATTGTTACTCATGTTTATGTGTAGGTAAAAAAAGGCATTATTGTATAGCATTGGCAATGAGATTTTGAAGAGTTTTCTAATTTATTTGTCAGTCATCATTTCTTTGCCCATATTATTTCAACTTGCAGGTCTGATTGTAGTGTTTGCCTCACACATTACAAATCTGTTTGTCATGTTTTTTTTTCACAGTTTCTTTTTTTTTTTTTTTAGTTTTTTTATTGTTGTTCAAGTACAGTTGTCTCCATTTTCCTGCCACCCTCAATCCTACCTCCCTTTGGCTTTGTCCATGGGTTCTTTATACATGTTCCTTGATGACCCTTCCCCTTCTTTCCCCCATTATCCTTCTCCCTCCTCCCCTCTGGTTAGTGTCAAGTTTGTTCTTTATTTCAATGTCTCTGGTTATATTTTGCTTGCTTGTTTTGTTGATTAAGTTCCACTTATAGGTGAGATCTCATGGTATTTTTCTTTCACCACGTACAGGTGCCAATATCTAATAAACATCTGCACCCCAAACTCTAGCATCTGTTTCCAAAGAACCTGCCCACACCTACCTTACAGAGACTCATTTGATCATTTGTGAAGTTGGAGTAGCAATGGCTTTTCAGTATGGGCATACTTATTGAAGTAGTTTCCCTTTACTTTGTCTTTCTGAAAGCCCCAGATGTTATGAAGGAGAAACATCTTCATCCTTAGGCAGTTTCCAGCCCACTAGTGGTTCCTGTACATCAGCAAAAGAGCAGATGGCCCCGCTTTGGGGTTGCCACCCTGCTACCATCACCTCGGCCAGGAAATGAGAAGATGGGGGGGGGGTTGTTCCAAGAGAGATAGACTTGTGTGTACAAAGAAACCCATTTGAAACTCAGTCCACTGAGTTTAGCCTGATGGAGTCTCATTTAAAAAAAAATAATAATCCGGGACTTCCGCCAAGATGGCAGCGTAGGTGGTCGCACTCGCTGCCCGCACATCCAGAATGTCCATACAACTAATGCAGTAGCAAAAATTTAAACAACCAGAACGGACAGAATCGAACTGAAGGGAAGTCCGACACCCAGGAGGTAGGAGAAGACGAACATCCAGGCCAGTGAGCAGGGCAGAAACGGGCGGAGGAGGCAGCGCGCACGGAGGGTCTCACTCACGCCGCGACTTACTTACGCCGCTACTCAGGCTGCCAGTGCCTGAACAGGGCGTGGCTCCAAACAACGGGTGAATCCCGCA